>PTEX01000039.1:3306056-3357302 GCA_003342815.1 Eudromia elegans | reverse complement strand
AATGAAGTAACTACATTTGCTAAACCAGAAAGGAAGAAATTAGGCTGCTAAGTAAATGAGATATTTTCCCACCAGTCTGAGACTTCAAATGAAAAGGATCATGAACTCCCAGAAGAATCTCTGGAGAAGAGTCTCAGGAAACAGTCACTAATAGGGAGAGAAAGGAGACCAAATAAACTTGTTAGCCTAAGGATCTCACTATGAGATCCTCACATTAAGTTGGTGATGTAAGACCCAGGTTCAAGTAGCTGGTCTGAACCAGGTCCAGTGCTGAACTTGCTGCTTTACCTTAGRGGTTATTTCCCCAAATGAAAAATGTGGTATCAAGAGGTAGTAAACTTTATACTGTAGAATGCCAGTGGGCTTTGATTCACTACCATGAGGTTCTCCCAATGGACTCAAGTGTCTTGGGGGGTACCAAAGGGTCTGGACAGGGTGCTGGGAGCAAGTATGGGGCARTCTGTAGCAGAGATCAGTAGGATTCATACACCATATTATGAGGATATGCCAATGTTCCAACTAAGACATGTTAGCTGTGCCTACACTGTGTGGTGTGGAGGTTAGAATTTACTTTTCCTCACAAGGATCTGCACTTCCTGTGGAGCAGTCTGTGAGCTAGAGAGCATGCTCGCCTCACACTCTCCCTTTGGGGGCCTCCTCCCTGACACCCCACAGCGGGAATGGAAGGGGTGTGTCCATTACACCTCTCCTTCCGGTGACAAAACTGGTGATGAGCCTTTCCAGAGAGTCACCCTGCGTGCRGCTGATGCTCCCTCCCTGCTGGCAACCAGACTCAGCAGGAAACTCAACCACATACATATCTCCTGCTTACACCTTTTTGGAGCTGCATTTTTCCTTTAGCTCACCTGTATCTAGATATTTCTCTGTCTTAAACATCAAGAAAGAATCAGCTCACAGGAAATTATTCCAAAAATACAAAGCACATATTTGCATATGCCTCCTGCTAAATCTCAGCTRTGAACCTGCACTCTCTTATTACCTTCCTCCACAAAAGGAAAGCCATTGAACTCCACTGCTTACAGCAAAACTGACGCATATAAAATGTTCAGAAATGCCACTTAGGTGATGGTCAATGAAGCCACAATCTGGCACAAGCCTAGGACTGAGAACCAGCTTTCAGCACTCCACTGTTYATCATCTTCCTGTCTTACGTAAGTGCCCAGACTGGCCTCTCTAGATGCCCCAAGGTTGACCCTTCAAAAAAATCCCTATTTAACCTTTCTGAARTCTTTGTCTGCCTGTAAAATGTTATAGTCTGATTCATTAATGCTTCTGAAATGCTCTCTCATATAAGGGATAACAGAAATGTATAATTTTTTTTTCCTTTATTAGCAGCTTTTACACCCAGTCTTCAGAAACTCAGTACTGCCGGTAGTGAGCATTGTCAAAAGTTGTCCAGTATATAACTCATGGTTAAGGATGTTTTACCAATTGCCATACCAAAATATTAGATAGAGCGGATAGGATTWTGCCCTTTCTCACATCCTCAAGTTGCATAGTTTCAGAATCACAGACACCTTGCTTGTTTGGACCACGGATCATCTTTGATGAGGGTAGGGAAGTATCTGCTACAGTACAAAGACCTGACACACAGGTGTCGGCTGAATGTTTAATAAAACCAAGCAATCTTGTCAGCTTCATCAGCTCAGACTGTGGAGGAGTCTGCCACTGAGTGAAGTAAATCAACTACAGTAAGGACATGCACTCGGTCAATACCAGCCTGTTTTTATCAGCTTGTACAATAATATTTTCCCACCCTGTCTAAACACTCTTGAGCAGTGTTTCATTGCCGACATGCTGGAGACAAGGTTGGAGCAGCTTTGAATTTGTGCCTGGCCCTGGCCTGGCAAGGCACGCTTTGACGTCAACAGTGCTGAGGTAGTGRCTGTTGTGCAACATGAGTCTAATTCAGAGGTCCCCTCCACATCACTCTTCTCGACAAGGAGGACAAACATTGTCTCCACATAGCAAATAAAAAATTAACTGCATTCTTCAAATTTAAAATTAACTGCAYCTCCCAGAGCTAAATTAGCAGAAAGAAAACACAGACAAGAAGCAAGACCACAGTGATAGTTTTTSTAAAATGTAAATCAAATGCAGTGCAACAGCACTAAAACATCCTGGATGTTTCCAGACCTAGCAAAAGTCTTGACTGACACAGAGAAATATCTTATACTCTTTCATTCCTTTTGAAGCATCCACCARAGTAGTCCTGAGCAAGTAGCCACTTACTTCCAATCAAATTCCTTRGCCCTTGCAGCTGTCAGGAGCAGCCAATCCAAGACCAAAGAAGYCTGATATCTATTAAGGAACTGTGACTAATGCATGTCAGATAGGGTAGATGTGGCCCCATATGGCACAAGATATACTCCCACAGTTCAGTGATTTCTACAGTATTTACAGTACAGAAAAGGGTGATGATCCCAGACTGGACCTCACTGGGAAGATCCAGAAGAGAGCACATGTGCTTCTAACCACCAAGCCTCACTACTATGTATCACTAMTATAGAGCAGCCCTGCAGAGAGAGAGACTTGGGCATCACGGTGGACAGCAAGTTGACCACGAGGCAGCAGTGTTCCCTCATGGTCAAGAAGGCCAATGGGATCCTGGGGTGCATTAAGCAGAGCGTCTCCAGCAGGTCGAGGGAGGTGATTCTGCCCCTCTACTCAGCCCTGGTGAGGCCGCACCTCGAGTACTGTGTGCAGTTCTGGGCTCCCCAGTGCARKAGGGAYKTRGAGCTGCTAGAGAGAGTCCAGCRCAGGGCYRCRAAGATGATTAGGGGCCTGGAACATCTGCCCTATGAGSAAAGGCTGAGAGAGCTGGGCCTGTTCAGCCTGGAGAAGAGAAGRCTGAGAGGGGACCTGATYARTGTRTATAARTAYCTCAAGRSAGRGAGTGARGAGGATGTGGCTGGTCTCTTCTCCGTGGTGGCCAGCCATAGAACTAGAGAAAATAGCCAAAAMTTGAAGCACCAAAAGTTCCATAGGAACTTGAGAAAGAATTTCTTAACAGTGAGGGTGACAGAGGCCTGGAACAGGTTGGCCAGAGAGGTGGTGGAGTCTCCTTCTCTGGAGATCTTCAAAACCCATTTGGACACCACCCTGTGCCACGTGCTCTAGGAGACCCTGTGTGTGCAGAGGGGTTGGACTAGATGACCTCTAGAGGTCCCTTCCAACCTTAAGTATTCTGTGATTCTGTGATTCTGTCTGCACTGTCAATGAAGTGGGCCAAAGGTTCTGGTCAATTAACTATGAACTACAGACTGCCCACACTGCAGCCTGAACACTTATTACCCAAAACTGGATTTACGAGCATCAAAATAATTGCAGATGAAYCACAGACTACTCTACAGTCTTGTCTATGATCATCTGCCTTGCCATAGATTTCAGTGGAACAGGACTAAAGAGAGTTATTGCAGGTTGGACCGGCTTTGAATTAACAGTCTCTCAGTGAAACAAATCTCCAAAGAGTTTTTCCTCGATTTCTTTATATCAAGTTACAAAGAGATATACTTTTCCATGCCTCATTTCATTGTATTAATATTTTAGACTTAAAGTACCAAGAAAAAAAATGTTAAGGAATATATGAAAATAAATTGAATGAGAGATGTATAAAATAGAAACAAATTACTGRGAATAAAATAGAAGACTTCTTTAATCCTTTTTCCTCAGGGTTTTTAGGAATCTGCAATTTTATGATGTACTTGATGTTACRTAGYGACATTTTATGCTAGCACACTGTATCCTTTTAATGGCCTCAGTATGACTTGCTATGMCTTTTGCACTGTGATTTCACTGTTAGGAGTTTGTTATTCACACCTCAGCGGTAGTAACTTTAGTTATTTGCTCTAACATTTTCTGATTCACAACTTAAATGTTTGAAAAGAAGGAGAAAACAGATGTGGTTACAACTGTGCTGGGGCATTTGAGAAAAGAGAAGCCAAAGTCTGCAGCAGTGCTGAATGCTCTGCTGTAACCACATCACATGGCACGAAACTCCAGGCTGCAAACTCTATAGACATCCCACTCAGCAATRTGTTCAGGTACAAACCAACATGTTTATGGGATGCTGCACTCTACCGTGAGGCATTGCAGCTTGGATGAAGACAGCCATGCCCAGGGGCTGCTTGATCCTGGCTGCAGATATCATACAAACGTCTCCCGGGCCGCCTTAATCAGAGAGTGCAGGCCTCATGAGACTTATTTTTAATGAAGACTCCCACAGCATTGACACTGACATTGGCACTGTCAGAACATGCGCATATCTTATTCCAAAAAATAGTCTAAAACTCATGTARAAAAAATGCAGAAAGTTCAGGGAAGGGTCTGGTAATCTTTTTCATAATATAATTACAATTTCAYAGAAAAACAGAGACTATAGTGCATTTAGTGGTAAAAAGCAGTAGTTGCCATATTCACAGACAGTAGCTGCATCCCCTGGGTTTCRTATCTGTGCATAAACAGCACAGCACACACCAATCCAATTGGCTCTTCACTTGGAGTCTTGAGAAAGACAGGGCTCACAGTCACACTGAATAAAAGAGAAGCGTAAGGCCATACCGCCTTTTTATCATAGTAAAGCCTTGAAAGAATAGCAGTGCAGTCCATACAACTCCCAGCAGTGCGAGCCACTTTTGTTGTGGGGAAATACCAATTGCAAAGCCCTGAGTGGCCGGGCATCTCCTGCCAAGATGCCACCACTTCCCTATACCTCGCTTATCAACAAGCTTCACCTTTTTGATGATGCCTTACTAGAGTCAAGCCTGATAAGGCACATGTCTCCAAGGCTTGCTTGATATGGCAGAGAAAATTATATTCTAATGCTATTGCATGCAATAGCCATAGGAAAATGAACACATCTTTCTCAGATATTATTAGTGTTACTGAAAGTACTTCAAAATGGAAACTATTACTAAATCAAGCGGAAAGAGGTGTATTTTTTTAAAAAAGGACAGAAACGTTTTAAACACCTGCAGCTCTGCCTTCACGTGCATTTTGGGAGTCATTAAGTACTATAGGYGCAGAATCATAATTGTGTCTCTAGTTAACTCTTCAGGTGCCTTTAGAAAAAGAAAGGCTTTTACGGCAACCCAGACCCCCAGGGAGCGAAGCTCCCACAGCACCAGGAGTAGCTCATCCCCACACTAACCCATCAATAGTGTGCGCCCAATCAGGGGCTGCCAGCAGGGAAAGGCTTTGGAGTGCTTTGCTTTGCTATCCCACATTTGCACATTGCCAAAGATCCAAAAAAAACTATAGCATATGGAACTACGAAACAGAGGCAAACAAATAAAAGGAAACTCCATAAGTTGACAGAGTTACTCTAAAATTTGCATATCATAACATTCATAAATGTATTTCAGTGGTAAATTAACAGTGGCAAACGCAGAATCTCTTGCAAAAATGATTGTAAAAAATTATTAATTGTTTATAGATTATTTCACTGTTAAAGTCCTTTTCACTAGGATTATCTCCTATCCAGCAAATCCAGTTATGCTTTACATTGGGATACAAATAATAATTTACCTTACATCATTTTGCTTTTTGTGTATTTCCCCTCTGTAAATGGCACTTCAGATACTATAAGGGGGGGCTAGGGAAGCGGGAAGGGGGCTTCTCAGTTTTGAGCTCACAGTGAAATTGTTTTAGGCTGCTTGTTTTGGGGGAAGTGTGGCTTTTTTTTTTTTTTTAGCATGTTATCTACTAACTCTGTATCCACGGCAACAAATCTTCAGTTAATGATTCTCTAGAAATCCACTGTGCAGAAGGTTTATTAGTTTTATTAGTTGTTCCAAGAACTTGTGMAAGAAACTTCCTTAAATTAAAAAAGAGCTACTCTAAACTTAAAAGTCAAACAACCTGAAGATGGCTAACATTAAATAGAACTAAACCTTTTAAAGCCTTAAAACCAACCTTTTAGGGTTGGTTTTGGCTTTGTTTTTGTTCTGTGGGACGTACTCAAAATTGCATGTCAAAATAAGAAATATCAATAGTTGTTAGAATTAATTTGGAATTTCACAAGCTGACAAAGAGTAAAGAAGAAGAAAAATAGACAACACCTCACAAGAGGAGGAAAGAATCTCTCAAGACCAAAATCAGTTTATTTAACATATTTACAGTGTTCCAGGAAAAAAAAATGGAAGGGTTGTCACAGCAACATTACAATCATACAAAAATATTTAGTATAGTCATGGCAAAGTTCTCTATCTACCATATCTGTTATCTCTATCATTTCTATATCTACTTTTTTTTTCCCAAGAATTGGCAACTCTACCCTACACAGCTTGAGGGAGGAGGAGAAGTGTATCACAAGAGCACAAGAAAGACATTCTGATCTCTGCCACAACTAGATATTCACATCTTTTTCATCAAGAGAGGTCAAATTTGAAAAATGTTGAAGCAAAAAGAACCCCTCTCTGGCAAATTCTAAGTATTGATTGCCAAAGCAAAGGGACTCAAGAACTTTATGGAGAAAAGGCTGCTAAAATATAAAGTAAAGAAAGAAGGTATTTTTTCCTCATCTCCTCTCATCAATAAACTTTCRGGCTGAAAATTTCCAATAATAGTTTCTTCAAGTACATAACCGTCATGAAGAAAYTGATTTCAAACCATTTAACTCTAAGTTAAAAATGACAATTGAAAGTATGGTAATTACAAGTATTGCAAGTAATTATAGGAGGAGTGCAACTAGTTTTCTTGATGTAATAGTGATGTGAAATACTTATATCAGAGAATATATTCCTTTTGCTGATACAAGCTGCATCTCTTCTGGTTGGTGATGATAATAAAGCAATAGCCACACAAACAAGCTCCTTTAAGTTTCTACTACTAAGCACTTAATCCAGCGGGCAAGCTTTACATCTCTCCTTATGCATGGTAAGCATCTTTACTAACATTTTATGAAAACCTTGGTCCAAAGATTTTTGAAAGCTTACTTCTCTGTTCTTCATTATTTTACACAGCAACCTCAGAATACTAATGTGCTATACAGGCATAAATTTCTGCCATGGAAATCCTGTTGATATTCACAAAGATATCATGTTCTCTATTTTTTTTATGATTCTTTTATTAATTATTATAAACTCTTTAATTACTTGACACTAGTATAAGATTCACTGACATATTATTCCTGGGATACTTCTAAGGGAAATATATCTTTTAATTCTCCTACAATTTCTGCTAGTATCGACTCGTATATATATAATGACCATTTCCTGGCCACTAAGCCACACAGCCTGGCAGACCTCAACATTCACAAAATGTATTTGTATAAAGGTATATATTTATACATGTATATATTTGTGCGAATGTATCCCTGTATTTAAGTCAGGATTTTGACTGACTTATTCTAGACTTAAATTTTACTTCCATTCTAGAATCTAGGGATTCTAGAATTCATCTAAGCTTATTATAATCTATTAAAACTAAACACAGAAGCCTCTTTCCCCCTACTGTCAATCTAATGCTCAATCTGAAGCATTAGGTTTTTAGATTTTTTTTTCATGTCTTCAGCAAAGAAAAAAATCACTGTTGTGCTGGTCACTGTCACTAAAGTGGTAGAGCAATGTAGGGCTCAGAGAGCTTAACGCTGATGCAGTCTTCATGGACTCAAGACGGGTGAAATCAAAACACCATGCGGAGTGAACTCTGTAGCAGAGCAGTAAACGAGGCTGCTGGAGCACACGCATAGAGCTGGTCTTACAGGGTGACTTGGCCTTATGGGTCAGCTTCGAACAACGACCACATCCTGCATTACATCCTGCTCAGCTGACTACATAAATACTCMTAGGCAAGTTCAGCATAGCGAAGCTCAAACACTGCTGAGTAATATACTCTTCTCAATATTCACAGCATATATCTGCAGTTCAGTCCTCTTCCTGTTTTTATTTTTTAAATCTTGTTTACTACATTTTTGAGGTTTTAGGAGCTTTGTTTTTGTACCTATGTGACATTTTCCTTGTTGGTGCCCCTTAGGTGTGTATACAGCTTCATAATAATTTTACTTGGCAGCCACAGCCTTTCATGGGTGTCTACAAATTAAAAATTAGTCTTTTTTTTCTATTTCAACAACATGCATATTCAGGACAATTTGAACTTGTTTTCTCCCAGACTCTGGTTTAGTAGTGCRTCTTTCAGCTCTACTGAGAATATTGTTATGTTCTGTGAAGATGCAGAAAACAGTAAACAAGCCATTTCCCTTAGATTTTTATTTCTGCAATGAATGTTATCTAGCTTGTAATTGCTTTATTTCATACAAGCAGTCACTGAAGAAACTGTTTAAAAATTATCATAGTGTCTCAAAGGATAATAAAGGCTATCACTATCAATTTACTCTTTTAATGTTCTTATTGTCTCTCTTACTTCAATGCCAYGAGTGAGTGTTTGCTTGATGTGATGAAAAATCTTACTGCTATTSTATGACTCTAACAGCCATTATCCATTAACCAGTTATCTGTAAAGACAAACATATAATACAGGAGCTACAGCAAAACATAACTTTTTTTTTTTTTTTTGCATGGAATGAAACAATCCAAAAGGTCTAGGCAGAAATCTAAGACCATTTTGAGGTTCATGTAGTGGTTCAATGGGGCAAAAAGAAGTTCCAGAGAGACTGACAGGTTTGTTTACCAGTAGTGACACAGCCCCGGGTAGTCACTGATGGGTGGGAAGCAGGGGAGGATGACTGAGACCAGCTTTACTTCCCTGTGGTGCAACCTGAAAAGACCCCCAGGTTGTCAAAGGGGAGTTGCAGTACCCTCATCATCATCATGTTGGGATATAAYGGGCATTCATGAGCACAGAGCAATCAACCCCTGCTGAAGGCCTGGAGGCTGCCATTGGCTGCCTGATGGAGCCACGCTTCCCCAGTACAGTGTATGAAAATAACACAGATAGATCTTTTATCAGCACTCCTYACCTACCTATAAAATATTGCTTCTCTTTATAGAGCTCTTTTAAAAAACACAAATACTCTTGATTCAATGGTGTTATTGCCTTACAAAGTAGTAAGACTGGGGATGTTGTGAGTAACAAAATGAATCACCATTCGTAGAAGAGCTTCACTTCTCACTTCACAGAGAAGAGAACAAGTATCACTTGAAGACAATTCGCTTTTTGGTTCAAATCACACCTGAAGCTGCTCATTCTCTTCTGTCTTGGTGGAACTCAGACGCTTGGCCACCCAAAACAGTCACTCACATTATAAGTAAAAATGTGAGAGAAGGTGAACAGACATGAAATAGGAACATGGAAGGTCTACAAGGTATAACTTCCCAAACARCTAATAGTTAGATAACTAAAAAAAAACTTGCATCAATTATTGCCAAAACTTAGCTGCACCAACTTGTYTCTCAGCACCATGACATAATTCTGYGCTGCAAAAMAATAAGGAAAATTATTTTTGCAAGCATCTACCATTTAATAATTAAAGCATGTTTTCCAATTCTTTGCACTCTATAATGTTAGGTCTTTCATCAGGTTATATCAAAATCTACAAATCTTTGTAAGAACAAATAAATGAAAAATGAAAACTTCTAAAAAGTTACAAAGTTATAGCTCTTCCATTCCTTATRTAAAAGTCCTAGACTTTCTTCAACAAAGCCCTTAATAAAAGAAGCAAGAACACACATAAGAAGTGTCCTGAAAAAAATGTTTAAAATGGAACAATGATCACGATATGTAAAGGAGACAGCTCTGTGAATTTGGAAGGGATATCTCAAGTGAAAAAATTTTGAGAAATATGTTGGATTTTCATCCTAGAATTTCTGCCTTGAAAGAGGAAGTGAATAATAATGTTCCACTGAACAGTAACCTTTCTCCAGCAAAGAGAAAGGTTAAAACTAAAGAMAGAGAACTTTTTCCCTTCATCACTTAGATGGTAGTTCCTGACTTTAAGCAAACAATACTTATGCAAAAGCAGGCATAGTTAATCATCTGATTAACTATGTTTTCCTCCCTGTGAAACCTTCTAATAATGATAGGACCTGGTTGCTGTATTTTCTCAGTACTGAGGTTGCAAATACTAGCTTGACATATTGCCTTACACTATAATTTCCCTAGAAATAACGTGGAAAAAAAAAAAGGCRAAGGTTGAATTTTTGTAGGGAAATAGATTTCAGACACTTTCTCTTGAAAGCTTTCCATTCAAGACCAGAGCATGATCAAACCTGAAAAAGAAATACACATTTCAGTGTTCAGTTTTTAAGAATAAAAGGGAATCATTAATAAATTAGGTCACGATGTGGCCAAAATRCTGTCTGACAGAAGCCACCGTCTTCTGCAAACCATTCATCCTTCCCACTCTACATATTTTTGTAGTCTCTCATCACTGCGATTTGTTTATTTTGCTTCATTAACTCTAGCATTAAATGGTTTGGTGGTCTATGCGATGTCTTTAAAACTCTTGCCTTCTCCTTTGAGCTCTTTTTATTCCCAGAAGATTTTGTCCAACATATTTTCAATCTCACTTTCAATCCTCCTTTGAAGTACATTTGATAAGGCCAAATAGGTCCGCCATTTAAAGTGAACAGGAAAATACATGACTAATATTGTACAATMCAGTGACATTTTACCTGGTATGTGAGCTTGCTCACACTGATTTCCTAAGTTAAAATAACAGATTCAGAGCTGAATCACAGAGCACATCAACACAGCAGCTACTTCCCTCTCTCTACTGCCTTCTGTGCCCCAAGACATGAGGCCCTAAGTTGAGCACCGGGGTGGCAGACTCAAAATTGGTACATGTGCATGCTCCTCAAACTAACAGCACCTACAAGAGAATATCTGAAGGCTTGCTTCTTGAGATCAAACCAGAAAGATTGCTCCATTGAGTAGCCTCTGTCTTCTGTTTTCTATTGTTGTCTATCAAAAGGATCTCTATCAGAAAGCCCTAAAAATATAATTTATATATTTTTATATATAATATATATAATTTATATTTATAATTTAAAATATAATTTTTAGAGCTCAAATTTTGATTATTTTTATTTTAAATGAAAGAAAATAATTTGCAGGTACAAGTATTTAGGAAAAAAAAAAAACCTTCATGATAAGAAAAGTAGATCATATGGGTCACTCTGTAAAATCTCTTCTACCTGTTCCTGCAACTGCCCTGTCCTTTACATCAGCCACAAAGAAGGGGCTTAAAGGAGTGGGTGCGATGTGTGTGAATCAAAAATAGTTGGAAACAGTGTCGCATGGCACAAAGATCATGTTGGCTCCAAATCTGTCATGTTTTGAAACTGTTTACTTTAGTGGTCTCCAGTCCAAGGCTCACAAAGCAGTGTCCACCCGCCCACCATCTGGCATGGTTCCTACCAAAGACCCCACACAGCAGCAAGCCAAGGGGGCAGAGTGAAGTGTTTAGAAACTTTCACTTTTTTCCCCTAAGTYTTTCGTTGTGCAGGCTTAAAGATATCTTTAAAACTGAAGGACAGGTAACCCCACCTTCACTTGCTTCAAAGCAGGRTGCTACCACTTTTTTTCTACTAGACATGTGCTCTCATTCAGGGTGAATTTTATAACAAAGGGCAAATTTCTCTGACAATTTTCTTGTCAATAAGGGATGCTTTATTAAATAATTTCTTTTCAGATTTCTGAATATTAATCATTCTCTTGGCTGAGCATTTCAGCAGTTTCTTTCTACTTTTTTGGTTTTGTAAACATAAACAATAGTATTTTTCTTCCAGTCAAACATACGGAAAACTAGTTTGGCATCTTTTCTTCCTCTCCATTTTCTCTTCAAAATTGCAGGCTTTGCAAGGGAAGTGAATGAGAAACAGTCTGGCTTTTACTCTGGCTTTCCGCAATATGTCTTTTTCTCTGACTAATAGGAAATACACTGCCTTGGGAGATGAGAGAAGGTGTAGTAGGAAGAAGAATATAACTTAGCTTGTTCCCTGTAGCAGGAACCACTGTCAGTAGGGGAAAAGAGGGAAAATAAAAGCTTCTCTGCTTTCTGTTTTTCTTTCCCCCTCCCCAAACTGCTACAGAGCTGATGCATTTTTATCCASGTCATCCTCTGTGTTACTTTTTTTGCCCAAGTTTCTACTGTTATTAATTTCTCTTCCAAAGCAAGAGCTGAGCTGACCTGCACGAGGAACTTCTAGACAACTGCCCTCTGTCAAAACATGGCATATGTCTGACTGAAAGCTCATTGAGATCAATGAGACACCTTCAAATAAAGTTAATAGGCTTTGCATCAGACTCAAAATGTTGCTCTAGTCTGAAGAAAATGACTGAAAATAGCCCCCAGAGGCTCTATGTTTATTGCCTCTCAATGATTTTCACATGAAATGTGTTCAAGTTATAAGTAAAACAATATACCTCTTCCCGTACTTCCTGACTTAAAATCTCTGCCTGGAGTCTGAAGTTATCTTATATATTTTCTACAACCATTCTGAAAGTTCAGGAGGTTAAACTGGGTTGTGGTGGTAAAATAAAAATAAAATTAAATTTAAAAAAAAAAGTGAAATTTCATTGTCAGCATGGTATTTTTACAATATTCCTTTGTTGAAGGGAGGAAAGAAAAAAGCATCCATCATGGTTCTCCTTGTCATCTGTTGTCATGCTACGGTATCAACATTAATCCTGAGTGTTCTTCTGTATCTTAAGTACCATGAAGAAAACAGGAAAGTGTGTTATCAATAGAGCTGAGCAGCTGCAGTAGGTGCAGCAAAGAGTGACAATCAGGCTTGTACGCTGGCCCTAGAGGCAATGGCACAAAATACAACTACTCATTGCCTCACTATGTTCATGTTTTCCAAAGGAAGGCCCTGTAAAATGCAGCAGGAATCTGCGAGGTGCTGCTGCTATGCCCCTTTCAGCAAAGATTTATTGCAGCTCCGTAAATCAAGTGACTCAGGAAAATTAAAACAGGTGATGGCACAGGAAAATTAAAGAAAGGAAAGAAATATGATAAAAGAGAGATGGTTTTCAAAGGAAAAAATAATCTGTGAGTAATAAGTAGTGTTGGTGTTACTTGCCTGGACATACTGCACTCAAATCTCTCTTTAGCAAAGAATTATGAGCAAGGCAAACTGAAGTAATGTTATCTTTGACAGGCTGACAGCCACGGTTTACTGCTTCCCTAGGCAATAGCATAAATTAATGGAGAATTTCTTTCAGAGAGCCCTTAGAGCGACTTTCTTATTTCCCCCTACCATATTTTACTCAGACATCTTCAAAGCTTTTTCCAGCATTGTATTTTTTCGCAGTAGAGCTATAAAAAAGTTTGTACCAGCCCACTTTCAGGTGTGACTAACCTTCACTGTCCAGCAAATCCACAGAGAACTCCAGTAAAAGATCTGTGTAAAGACAGTGTTTGTAAGTTGTTTGCCATGATCAGTTTTCACTTGCCTTTGATCTCACTTGTTTATCCATTTTTGACATGGGTAAAAGAAGAGCCAAGTGCTGTTATCACTTTCTCTGCAGGTGGATGATAGTTATACTAGAGATCTGATTTTGCAGTCCGTCGGTATTACTAGTATTTCCCRTCTGGCCAAGCAGAGAACTGCTGCATTCATCTCTCCCAGGGCTTAGCACAGGTCTCTAACCCAATGTTGATGAAACATTGGAACAAAAGAGAGTAAAGCAGATAACTCACTGGAGAAGGGGAGTGCTGTGGAATTAAGCATATAGATTGAACTGGACAGTATTTTGGGGATCTGATAAATCTTGCTCTTTGATAAATGTAGATATTTCCAATGCTGGAACTCAAAATAGACCTAGAACTCCCATAGACTAAAGCATCTGATTGAAATGAATTCACAGTATGTAATGTATTTCCCTTTGCCTCAGATGAAAGATCTCAGCCTATCCTTTGTACAACGCTCAGGGTTCTCCAGGGTCTTTGAAAGTTCTCCATCAATCTTCTGTGACAGATCCCATGGCTGCCAGTGAATCATCCTTGTTAGATAAGACTAGAATCTTTATATGAATTTTAATTACTTCTCTTGGCATTTAGGAGATGCACAAATACCTAAAACAAGCATACAGACAGGCTACCTGCTCGGAGTACCAAATCCATTCTGTTAGGTCACCAATATTTTCATTTAACCTTCAAGGAATGGATATTTCCATTTAAATTAAATTTCTATACCAGCTCTAATTCCTGATCATTCACCCATCACTCTGCTCTACTCTCTGCCTGACTGTCAAAGCTACACTGAAGTTCTTCAAGGTAGGAATTCAGTGGCAAGTGCTATAGTAATAAGAGAGGTAGAGTCAGATGAGCACACACAGTGCAATAGCATGGTTCTGTCTTAACTGCAAGGCAACTCATTAGCTTCATTGTAAGCTTTGCCTTCATATATCTATTTCTTTATTTTTTTATATTTCTGTCTGCAGAAAAATACTGTAAAAATAGACTTGTTCATTTTGCTTAACATATCTAGCAAAAACAACAAAAAAAAAAGAATCATTTGTCTCACTTCATAATATTTTTGGATTGACTTCCTAAGAAAGAGAGACTGAAGCGGTCACTCTTATCTGTCCATCTGCCTATCCATCTGTTAAGTTGTCTGTCAGTCCCTCCTCCTCAAAAACTTTTTTAACTCACTAGCCACTTTCAGTCAAATTCTAGTAATTAAGTAGTAGGTACCAAACCAGCGTCCCAGCTGAGGAGAAGGCAGCAGCCCCCTGGTCAGCCAGTGAACACTGTCCAGCCCACATGTGTGTTCCCAAAGAGCCACAGCCAAGCTACCGCTTGCACAAGCAACAGGTTGGAGAACTGGAGCATCACACAGGTGATGTGTAAGGGGGCTGAGGTGCTTCCTCCACTATGCGAAACAGTGTTCATGCAACAAATCAAATTGATGACTGATTTTTTACTTGGCACTAGCTGTGCTGCACACCAGCGTATGAGTTGCTATGAACACAGGACTTACGCTGCTGAATAGGAAGGATGGCATTTTATGTTCTACATTCAGTTAAGTTAGGGAGAGCATTTGTGCTGTATCTGTTCTGTCAAAGGAGCGGGTTTTGAGATGTCAGACAAAATTCTGGTTTACCACTGGATGTAATAAGAGATACCAGGACAGGAGAGACTGGAAGAAATAATATTCAAGAGTTTCTGGTATAGATTTCTTTCAACTTTAAAGTTATCTCCCTTTTTGCATCCCTTTTAGCCCCAACTGATCTGCAAGTACCAAAAAAAGTCCATATCCATGCAACAATATTAGCTATTCCAGTTTAGTCATTAAAATGCCCAGAAATATCTGAAAATATCTGCAAGATATTATATATCTTATTGTTAACAGAGGCCTTTCTACCATGCAGTATTTAGAAGATGTAGAAAATGGACTCTTTTTTTTAAGGTAGAAATCACCTGTTGGTGAAACCACATGCACATTTCTGGGTTTTTGCTCTTCTTAGCATGCCAGGGTGGTTCTTCTTTTGAAGAAATCTTTTCTTGTTGGTGCTTTTTTTTTGACAGAACAATTATTGAGAAGCTGTTGCAAGCATCAGAAGGAGGTTATTTTCTATCACAAGCCTATTTTCTATCACATAGGAAGAAAATGCGATTGTACGGTTGTAAGCAAAATTAATGAATTTCCCAAAAAAAAAGCAGACTGGAGCAGTTACTGGAGCAGACTCCAGTAACTGAGGGAATGGGAAGAAATGGGAATAAAACCTGAGAGATGTGACAGTTCAAGGAAATTGGCAAATTACCAGAACAAAAGACTGGAGGGAATACAAGGAAATACAAGGGAAAAAATGCAAGGAAAAGGGGAAATTATTCCAATGTGAAGAAGAGACAGTAAACATTTTGAGAGACCCAAATGGCTGCAATAGGAGTTTTCTGAGTACCTGAAAACCTTAATGGAATCATGCAAGAAGGGAAATAAGAGTGAATAACTACATGAAGAGCAGAAGAGAATATAGGTCCATGTTACATTTAATTGTAAATATGGCAAGCTAAAATAAGAATAGCTAGCCTTAAAAGTGAGATATTTGAAAGCACCAATAAAAACTCCTACCTAAATCCCTTATTGAACAAAAAAAGGGTATACCAGATGACCTAATGCCAACCGAAGCAATCAACATCTTTACTTCTGTCTTCACAATAAAGATAAATTGTGAATGCAGTTACTTTTGATACGGCATACAGACCAAAATGGGAATGAAATGTTTTATAAAGTATTCAGAAAAAAACCAGATGTGATCAGCTTGGCAAAGGCTGTTGAAATTCACTCCTGAGTGTTTAAAATGCTAACCAGGCTGACATTAGCAAATATTATTAAGAGCTTGATTAGAGTAGAGACAAATCAAAGAACTGGAGACATGCAAGCACAATACTCACATAAGAAGATGGGAAAACAAGTAATATGCTAGTCAGTCTTACTCCATGTTACTAGATAGAAGATATTAGAAAAAGCCTCTAGGTCTGTATGGCTCTGGAGGACAATAAGCTTACAGAAATCTGCCAGTCACAGGTTGGCAAAAACTACTTAGACTGGGCTGACTTAGTTTCCTGTTTTGATTTCATGTTGAGGTTAATGGAGAAAAATGTGATATATCTTGACATGAAGGGGCTTTTCACACTATCATTACTGGTTCACTATAATGAAATTAATTTTTTAGGAAAAGTCTATACATCTCTAAGAGTCCGAAGGAGAGCAAAACTTGCAAAAGATGGCACAGGAGAAAAGGCTGAAGGAACTGGGCTTGCTCAATCTAAGAAAAAGAAGGGGAAGGAAACCCTACTGATTGACTGCCATGGTTTGAAAAGTTTCTATGAAGGAAACTTGTATTTTTTTTCAAAGTCGTTGGGAACGTGATGAGAAGAAACCAATCGAATTTGAAGAGCACTGAGGAATTTTTTCCTCTGGAGATCTGAAGAATGGTTAAGCTGAGATATGTCAGGGACAGTGGCAGGTATTTTTGATTTTGCCTTTTTATGGGAGCATGGACTAGGGGACTTAAACTTTTCAGTCCCCTGATTTTATGATTTTTCAGTATTGTTAGTGCTGTGCTTCGGCACAGATATTTTTTCCAGAAATGCAAAGAGAGTCATTTGCACTTTATTTATTTAAAATGGGATTACTTATACAAGCTTGACAGCCATACTTCAAAAATGCTTTATACTTCACAATTGTTTTTTGTGTCCAAACTAAGCAGGTTATGGTAAAGCATTAGACAGAATCACTAATTTTTTTTTCTTTCAATAGAGAACCTGCAAGGCCTTCACACTTGCCAATACGCATCAGGAGAAAAATAAAATCTTTTAAGATGAAGTTTAGGTATTGAAAAGTGCTATGCACCTTGATTTAGGTATGTATTCCCTAGAAAATGATTCTTTGGACTCAGTTCACAAATTTCAAGTTTTTTGATAAGAGAGGACTCACAATACTGTTCTGCAGCTGTGCCGTGACTGTTACTTCTCTCAGTGTGTTCATTTATTCATTAGTCTTGATTTGGTTATACTGGCCCAGTGAAGATGGATATTAAAGTTAATGGTTCCTGAGGAGAAAAAAACAACAACAGTAACAACAAAAGATACGGAAGGGTACCTCTCACACTGTCTCTGAACACAGAGTAACTGCTTCTTCAGACTCAGGGTTCTTAATTTCTCCGGCTGCAGCACATTATGCCTAATTGTATGAGTCACAAGGTATGAGGTTTCCTGGTAGAACATAACTCAGTGTGAGTGCTGTAAGCAACTGCGCTGTACACATCTCTTTAACATCCCTCATTATTGGGTGCATCAGCCATTTTAGCCCAAAGTTGCTTGCCATCCCACACAGTCCCCATATCATCTTACTGTTCAACAATAAGAATTAAATTAGTGACAGTTTGACACTCAGGTTGCAACAACAAATACTCCCTAAAGGAACCAGCCTCTGTCTGCAGTAGGATTTGTCTTCTGCTATTTTTGGTTGTATCTCCACTGTAACATTCCCTGGCATGCCATATCATCTTAGTGTCAGAAATAAACCTGAAGTGCAATGTTTTTCTTTCTTCCCAAACAACAAAACCGGTTGAGAAAGAGAGAAAATGGAGGATTTATTAAAAAAAAAAAAAAAATCTGAGCTCCCTCAAATACTGAACTAGTCCTTAAATTTGTCAGGACAATCTGCAAATGCCATAAGACATTGAAAAACTCTGAGACAAATTAAATTAAAGTGATTAAGTTTTCAGAAATATACAGGCTATTCATTTCAATATATCAGATGAGCCATCCAGTGAGGACAAATAGAGTGAGCAGACAGGACATATTTCTGAAGGATCAGAGAATCCCAGAATCATAGAATGCTTAAGGTTGGAAGGGACCTCTAGAGGTCATCTAGTCCAGCCCCCCCAAATGTACCCCCCAGGATGTATCCCACTTTAACTTTTTTGTGCATATGTGTCTTTTTTTTTTTTTTTCATTTCTCTTATATTACTTGAGTTTTTTGTTCTTCACATTTTGCTTTCCTGGAAAATCAAAGTTTAAATTAGAGCAGCATTTTCTTCAATGACTGAAAAAACGTATTTTCAGCTTCAGTTTTGGTGAATCAACCAGTACAACTTTTTCAGTGTTTTGTAATCATCACAATTAAATACAGTAAAGCTGTGCACAGCAGTCCATAAAATATTGTATTGCATTCTCAACATAGTGAAGCATAAACAACAGTCCCCAAGAGGACTGAATGAGTAATACGAAAAAGAGAAATATAGTCCCTTTTAAGACACAAATTACATGTTGCAATAATGTAAGAAAACTCTGCAATATGATTCCATCATCAATGTCACTGAGTCTTCAGTCAGCCATGCCATTCATGGGCTTAGTGTTCACTGAATTTTTAAAAGTTATGCTAAAATATTTAATAAATAATGCACTAAATATCTGATGATCTGTCAACTGCAACTACGCCAGAAAATGTTAAAAAACAGGCAAATGCTTTTATCACAGATTGTGCTTTCCACCAGTTTGCTATTTGCACTGCATGAATAATTTGTGATTCTAAAAGTAATATTAAAATCCATTTCCCAATGGCATCTACATATATTGCAACATACTGCTAGGCCCTACAACATGAAATATTTAAATAATTTGAATATTTTTTGTTAGTCAGTAGAAGAGGCATTAGCAGTGGGGGAGAGGAAAGTGGAGGATGTATGAAATATTTCATATAACAATCTTTCCAAGACTATATGAAGTACAGCAAATAAACCCATGTAATATTAATAAAGATGGGGAAAAGCCATTTCCTTGTGTTCTCAGTGGATTTTTTTTTCCTCCTTTTCAGGCTTTGTTCCAGTTTTATTGTTTTAGATGTTTTCTTAACTACAGACCAAATAGTCTCATATAATATTCCACACCCTTGGAATGAAAACATTTTATTCCAAAAATGTCATCACTGGTCTTATTGGAGATGCCATGTTTCACCTACCTTGTTGAAAGATTTACAAGGCTGATCATCCTCCAGCAGCACTGATTTTCCCTAAACAGCACTAAGGCACTGTTGTATGACAGAAATCTGGAAAAATTATGATGAGAATTTCCCAGACTCCCATCTGGAACCCAAGCGGCTTTTCTTCTTTTTCTGTGCGAAAATTCCCCCAAAATTGAAACCACATTTTTGCTTAAGTATCTTGGCTCTATGGCCCTGGACCACCAAAATTCTTGGCCCAGTCAATTTAAAGTTGGGATATTCACAAGGTCCCTTTAGCAGGTTTGATCGCTTCACAAGGTAAATTCCAGGTAGAGTAATGAGACAGGGGAACCAACAGCAAATTCTGCATATTAGACTAGATCTTAATCCTAACAGAAAAGATGCACATTGATTTCATAAGCTTCAACACCATCAAAAAATTAGTAGCAACATTCATTAGGAAGTAACCATGGTGGTTCATTGACTGACTGCACAGCATCCGTAGATGAGGTATGTTAAGAACAATGCTCATCTCAAGGACCTTTAAAGGTATTCTCACGTTCTATCTATCTCTCCATTTGACTTCTGGGAGACTATTACAAAACTTGCAGCGTAACAAAACATTACTGTGCATGTTCAGTTCTTTTTTCAAGCACTTTTAATTCAGCAAAATCAGGCCTAGCACAGTGAAGGGTCTCTGTCTTCCAGCAACCAGAAGCCAACCCGTTAGCCACTCTTTCCAAGCATCACATCACAGACATTCACCATGTTCCACCGGGACATTTGCTTGTGTTTCCAAAGGGATAATCCCCTTGCAACACAGCAAGAAAAACTCACCTGAAAGAGTGAGGACTAAGAAATTCATAAGCAATTCAGAGACAAGGCTTAGACTGGAGAATTTTTGAAATATGGCTGCTGCCGTTTTCCTGTACGGGAACAGGTGCATGAGATTTTTTCCTTTCTTGCCTCAGTTTGTATTTCCTGCTTTTCTCTTTTTCATGCTGAATTTCCCTTTCCAACCCTTTGGCAACATGTGTAGGCAGTAAAACCTTCAGGGCAGCATAGAAATTGTCTTTTATGATACATGTTTGCAGTACTTCACACAATGGGATTCTAATCTCCCAATAAATGATACTTGAGTACTGTCATCATTCTAAAAATACTTTGTTCATTAAAAATATTAAATATATATATATATATATATAAAAATATATATCCTGACGCAAGTTGTAGATACTTGTCAGCTGGATTAAATTGTTGCTTGGTACCATTCCTGATATTTGAATGCAATTAAGGGATTTACTTCTATTTCTCTCTTTTGGTCACAAAAACACACTGATTCTGATTATGGTCATTCTTTCTCTCCTAGGATAACATACCGTGCTTTATACCACACACGTTTTTTGTGATTTTATTAATAAGCTATTGGGCAATACTTGCCAAAACCCAAAGTGCGTGTGTGTGTGCACATACACATACTCCTACAGAAACACATTAAAAACGGTAACTCCAGTGAGTGATTTGTTCTGACAGCTATGTCGTCAAGTTACTGGAAAAGGAAAGATGTAAGCTGTAGTGAATGAATGAGACCCTGCTGTAAGACATCTCAAGCAGCTTTTAAAACACTGCTAGCAGAAAACATCAAAAGACCTATTGAGTCAAAAATAAAATAAAATAAAATAAAATAAAATAAAATAAAATAAAATAAAATAAAATAAAATAAAATAAAATAAAATAAAATAAAATAAAATAAAATNAAATAAAATAAAATAAAATAAAATAAAATAAAATAAAATAAAATAAAATAAAATAAAATAAAATAAAATAAAATAAAATAAAATAAAATAAAATAGATTGAAGGGGGCTTTAAGAAGTAGCAGAAATCTGTAGGGATTAAGGTTTTCTTGAAAGTCATTTGTCAAATAATTTTGATGGGAAATTGCCAGAAATACCATTCTGCCTATGAAGCCATATGTGAAGGGCCAGGTCTTACACTCTTCCCTTTTTCACCCAGGGACCATTAATCATTCCATGTAAGGTGAGTGAGGAGTCCTGTGCTCCTCTTACCTCTTCAGCCTGAGTTTTTCTCCTTGAAGAACATTACCAGGGATGGTGGCAATAAGGGGAAAGATATACAAACTCAGAGAGAATAGAGAATTAAAGAGAAGTGGCAGATAAACTCTTGATATAACACACAAACATTCCTGCAGACAAAGGCAAAGTCTTCTATGAGGTGAAAAAGAGAGACCTGTTTAGTTTAAGGTTTCAGAGCTGGAGAACACACAACTACATGCTTGTGGCTCTCCCTCTCCCCATTGTACTGGGTAGGGAACAGCAGGGTTAAGCATATGGCAGGGGACACAGCATCAGAGAAGACCCTCAAGCACTTTAAGGCCAAGAGGACCAGGGGAGTTACCTCTGTCCTGCGAGATACGGAAGTGACAGGACATGTGGCTGTGGTGTCATGCTCATCAGTCCCCTTGACAGTTGATCCCTGAGGCTACACACAGCTAAGAGCCTCCCTCGGTTTCCAGTGCACACGGGCTTTGCTCTGGCCCACAGCCCAATCTTCTTCTTGTCTGGAGGGGAAGGAGAGGAGTGAAGACTCTGCAGCTACGACTCTAAAAAATGGTCTTGGAGGAGAAGGCGTCCCCAGTACAGCAATAGCAGCAAAGGCATTTGGGGCACAGAGGCAGTGGCATTTAGGAAGAGTAGAAGGACAGGTATACTATTAAAGGAACATTGTCAGATTAAATATCATACCTTCCAACAAATTGGTGCGCCTGTGTTATAAAGAGATTATCAAAATTGAAAGAGTTTAAAAAATCTAATTTACTCTCCTCTAAGGTGTCTACTTCCCGCATTGCTCCCAGCTTGCACTATTAAACTAGACTAGTCCATTTCACTGTTACTGTTAGTTTCTAGTTGAGTTTATTCTTAGCCTCTAATTCTGTGGTATTGCAAATTACAATAAAGCCTTGAGGCTTCCAACAGGTCATGGCACTCTTGTACAGAGCCCTATACTAACATAATAAATAGCAACCCAAAAGCACACATAAAAGCAAACTGTTACAGACAAAGCTGTTACAGAGGGTAAAGAAAAAGACCAGGAACGCAACAAGACAAAGACAATTAATAATATATATTTAATGTGTATGTATGTGTGTGTGTGTATATATATATATACACTTGTACCATATATTTACTATATTTGCAGTAAATATTATATATATCCAATAAGTATTGCATGTATCACAGATAGCCTATCAGTAGTCATGATCACTCTGCCACTCTTTAAGTTGTATTTGGTCCTTGAATGTGGAAATATCAGGGAGAAGACTGCCTCTCTTCAGGGGCAGCCACTTTATACCAGGGGCTCCTTCAGTATAAATCATAGGTTATAACAATGCTTTAAAACTTGAACTGAGCTTACACTTCCTCTTGCCTTCACCGTCACAAGGAGCTATTTGCACTGCATTTTTCAGCACCCAACCTATTAGCCGACACACGTGTGTCAGCGAGGGAGTAGATGATGTTGGAGAGAATAAAAAGGAGGAAGATAAAGAAAAGCATCCTATAACATCATATTTTAAAAATATAAAATGTAAGGCTGGAAGAAGTTCATTTTAATCTCAGGATGCAGAATACATAGCTGCTAAGTCAGGAGTCATTGTTTGAATGACTGGCAACAACTTGGCCTTAGAAACTGTATGCATCAGGAGATGTCATTCCAGACTGCATTGGCTGCTGAAATAATGTATATGGGAAAAGAAAGAGGATGGGCTAATTGTGTTGTGACTTCAGCACTCAGTCAATTACAGAAATGAATATCTGTCAATTCGAACTCTTTGGGAAGGGAGGTTTGACATCTCTAAGTTAAAAAAAAAAAAGTACATATATGCATTTTTATGTAATACCTTTTATTTATGTGTCCTTCAAAATTGTAATTAATATACTGAAAAGTTCATAGCTTCCAAGCTCAAAGTTAAATACTTCCAGGTTATCAAACAAAATTATTTCATTGACTATTTTCAAATATTTCATTTCCACAGAATGAATATTTTATCAAACAGAAATATTCTTTATTCAAGAAAATAGGGAAAATACATTAAGAATCTGTCACAATTATCCTCCTGCATTTTTGTCTCATTTTTCTAATTCATAATGCTCTCATTAGAATAAAATGTAGACAAATCTTTGCTGGTTATGATTTTCTCCATCTGGATTGTTGTCAGAGCCTGCCTGCTTATTTCCAAGCTAGCATGCTATTTTTGTGATGGGGGAAGGGAGGGCAGGGCAAAATTTATAACAGCATTCTCTTTGGGATGCTGTTCTCATAATGAACACAAATTGTTCTCATTTATCATTTTGTGATGTAATCATATAAAAGCCTTTCCCATCCTCATCCCCATAAGGTACTGTTTTGCTATATTGGATTATAATGACAAATGACAAAATCTTTTGCATGACTTCAACTATCACAAAATTCTGAAGGGATTGTTGCTCTGTAACACTAGCGAGGATGTCTGATAGAGGTATCCCATGCTGAAAGCTGCAGCTATAAGTACTCAGTCTACCAATAACTCAATTATACAGCACTGGCTTTGAAAAAAAAAATAGTTGTCCTTAAAACAACTCAACACACCATAGGGAATAAGTTGTAGTCATGTTATTGAGATATCCAAGTGAGAAACAGAGCCGGAGCTTCAGCTTTGGGGATGTTTTATACAGTAAAGAGAACCCACATGGAGTTTTCAATATACCAGTGCTTTGAGGCTACAAATGGGGAGTTATTATCTATGGGATTCATTTACTTTCTAACTTTTCAAACTTGATAAATCCATACCATTCACTTAGGGCTGTCGAAACATGCAGAGCTCGAGTAAGATCTCATGGAAGAAAATGGTGCTGAACATTGTAGAAATGTGTTTACTGCTTCTCAGGAACAGGCCCTGATGCTATTTTGAGTAGAAGAAACAGAAATCCTCCCCAGGGTTCCAGGAATAGAGTTCACCATTTCACATTTCCCCTGCAGCACCCTGGCAATTTAAAATTTGTCATGGCTTATTTGCAAATAGGAATGCATATAATTAAGAGACACAGCGCAGAACTTAGAACATTTAGTTTATTGAGCACAAGGTTTGCCACATAAATGAACTGCCCTTTTGGGAAAATTGAGTACAGAYATTTGCATAAGCTGACAAATAGCTGCATAAGTCCTCAGGTGAACAAGTACCCCCAAAGAAGATGGGCCCTGAACTTTACTGTCCTCTGCAAGTCTTTTGCTGGAGATTTCCTTTAAGTTCTATGGGCTCTTACCTCTTTAACCCTGAAAAATGGAAGAGTCAGCTTTTTTGATACCATTATTTCATTCCTCTATATCTTGATTTCTGTGAATGATGAACTAATGATTAAGACACTCTGTATTATGTTCTTTATTAAAACAAATAGTGATATATTTAAAATGTACTTAATCTAAATAGCATTAGAACACATCGCTCCTGTTAAAATATATTGCAAAAACTGCACATTTCCACTTTGCATTTAATTAGAGAACTCTGCAGGCCTCATCAGCCTTGAATATACATTGGTTTTATCTCTTCACATGAGTAAAATAAAACAGTAACAAAATGCAATCCTCTACTTATGACATTGGCCCCAAATCAGCCACTGGATCTAATGAAAGTTCAGTAAATGCAGTGGTGGGAGTACTGTGAAATCTTTTGTTACCTTTATAAGGGGAGAAATGCAGGTGACACAAATCAAGCAAATCCCTTACCACTCAAGGATGAAAACACATGTTCCATATATTCTCCCACTGGGTAAGCATAACAGCAAAACTCTTGCCTGTAACTTACATGTTTTTCTATCAATAATAATGACTGAAGTATTGACTGCTCTGGCTACTCAGTGAAACAAGGCAAAAATAAGGATCTTCCATGAGGTATTCATTACCCCACTCTTCTTTTCTGGTATCTTCTCGTAGTGTTTGTTGCTCTTGTGGTAAGCAGCACAGTGATGATGCTAACAGTGAAGAGATCAAGAAATAGAACAAGGAGGACCATACCCATTTGCTCATATTGACCTGACGCTGACAGTGAATTTCATTTCTGTGTGCCGAGTCCTTCAGCTTGTAAATAATATTCACAGCACAAAAATGACCAGCAGACAAGCAAAGGAAAACCACAGGCACATAAACTTAGGATTCAAAGGGATACTGGGAGGCCACCTAGTCGATCCACTGCCCCTGTGCAAGTCATCTATACTAGTCTTGGCAACCTGTTGTCTAAATTGTTCCTTATATGCCCACAAAATGGGAACTTTACAATCCTTCTAAGCATTTTTATTCCTTAGCTTAAATATCTTTAATGTGTGGAAGTCTTATCAGTGCCTGAATTGCATCTCCATGGCTACAAACTGGATTCCTGATCAGACAACGCTCCTCCTAATAAGCAGGTATGCTTTATGTACTTCAAGATTGTTGTAATCACCACTCAAGTCTTCTCCTCTGTAAAATAACCAAAGTTATTCCATCTTTCCACAGAAATATTTTCAATAGAAATCTTTCCCGTTGAAGATTTTCTGGATCTCTAGTCTCTACCCTCAGGTCCTTTTMTGTAGATCCGTGGGACCAAATGGGAGTCAGATGGCAGCCTGTTCTAAATTGCCAATATTTGTCTTATCACAAATATGTTTAAAATCTCCATAGAAATAATAAATGGTGTAGCTGATTCTTGCCTTTAAAGAGTAAATATGAAAGTTTGCATAGAGCAGTATGTAAAGATAATGTCAAGGAGAACCTATATTTGGATGAATTTCCATTTCAAGGGTTTCCAATTCTGCCTACTCTAGGTGTTGGCCCTACCAGGCAGAGTGCCAGGTAGAGCGTGTCAGTGTAGTACAAGGCTCTCAGTGATTATGAAGTGGGGGAAGCAACCTAGTCAGAGACAGAATGCACAAATTCACATCTCTGATGCCTGAAAATTACATCATTTTAAATTTTCAGGGCACTGGAGTACCTATGGTGACAATATCATAATAATCCTTTGAATTAGTGCACTTCTACAAGAAATAAAAATGTGTTTCAGCTATTACTCAAGATCCTAATATGTGGAATCCTTGGCATTTAGAATTCATACATACATTCATCACTGTGATTTTGCTACTTGAGTTATGAATGAACACTTATGTACAGAAAACTTACCCTTTATCATTATTTGAAAGTTCTGTTTAACAAATTATGACAAAACTAATATTTTTCTCTTAAAATAGATCTATTTTTTACAACATCTGACTTTATTACTAGCATGTTTTTCCCTACAATGTGATTATCTGATATTTTTATAGATCTTTTGCAGGAGTGTTTTTGTACACTTTAGTCAAAAAATTGTACAAATAACAATTATTGCATCACTGTATTGAAAGCTGTTAGCCTATTTATTTAGAAATGCACAATGCAAAAATGCAAGAAAAGCTAGAGAAAATGATTGTCAGTATTTTTTTGAAAATCCAAAGAAACCACAGAAAGATGGAACGAAAATAGAGTTGGGCCTTTTTTATCATAAGTAGTTTTTTATCATACCATGAATCTCAGGAAAATCATTGTCATTTTGTACCACATGTGCACAATATTTAAAATAACTGGGTGCTCACAAAACATGTCTTTTTATGCATGTCTCAACAGCCTGCACAAAACAACCCACTCATTTCACAAGTTCTAGCCATCTTCCTTCCAAGGGCAAGGAAAAGAGGAGGCATGGAGCCCCATGGTCTGCTCTTGCGACTTCTCCACATTTTTGATTTACGATGGTCTTCTCAAGTGATCTAAGAGCAGCTCAGCCTTTCTAGGTATGTGCTTTCAGTGTCAACTGCTGTTCGGTGTCAATAGCCAGGTCTGATACAAGGCAAAGCACCAATATATTTCATAGAAAACTTTTCTAAAAAAGCACATATTTCTAGCTAGTTCTCCTTTATCACCTGGGAGATACTGGTAGATAAAAACCTCATGTCTGCGCAGGCCAGATGATCTCATTCTTTACAGCTTCAATCCTTTTTTTCTTAGCTCTCTGAAGGAGGTCAAAATAACCTGTAGTTCCTTCCCAGGCAAGCAATATTTCAAATTCGTTAGCTGCATTCTTTCAGCATCCAGAGATTTCCATTAATTACTCTCCTGTGCTTCTACTTTCTGAAAGAAATATCCTTTGAGTTACCCACAGGCTCAGTAGCTGATTGATCTGCAAGGATATGTTTATAAAATTAATACTATAGTGTAATCCCTCTTTCTATGCCACAGATCAGACCTCAGTAGAGTATTTTTGAATAACTCGCTATTCCAATGCAGTGGGAGTATCACAATAGTATGTTCATTTTCAGAACAGCTACGACAATTGATTATTCTTTACATTGTTGATTGTAAGCTACCCTTCTCAGCTGCTTTGAATCACAGATGATTCAGAGGGGGTTCACAGTGTTGTGGCTTCTTTCACTAGAACACTATTTTGTACCTAGATCTGCCTTCACAGCTGTATCAGTCAACAGTAAAATGAATACATTCACACTGGGCAATGGTCAAAGCAGCTCTTGTCTAGCTGCTGCTTCTTTCTTTGCCATCCAGAATTAAAATAATTGAATAGAGAACCACATATTATGAGAGTGAAAAAGCAAGTGAGATGTCTGAAAACTTACTGGACAGAGTTTGTGATGACCACTCTCTTTAAAAAGAGCATCTCCAATCTCATCTACATAATCACCTTGAAGAAGTCACCTGAAATCATCATGTGCCATGCATTGTGCATCTTTTTACACCACTATATTTGATCAAGCTGAAAATGAACACTGAATCTTCTAGCAGTTGCACTCTGGTATTTTCAAGTCACCATGATGTTATTATTTTGAAGTAATTCTGTAACAGCAGTTCTTTGTTAAGCACAAACATGGCTAGAAAAATAGATGCATATGGGCTAAGCAGAGCACATTAAATATTTACGCAAACAGCAGTGGGCAACAAGACGCAAATGACACTTTGATATCACATATGTTTGAAGGCTCTGTTTATTGCTGGTAGGGTTTGTTTGCTTTTTTGAGGAGATGCCTAAGTCAGAAAGATAGAACATGACAGGACCGGATTACTGGAGTGAAAGCATGCTCTATGTCTTCAAACAGATGTAAAAGTCAAATATGGTCTATGTCTTAAAAATCCCAGTAAAAGTCCTAATTTATGTTCTCTTGTGATCACATTCAAGTCTTCTCAAATATTACTATCTTCACTTTCTGCTGCTAGTCATCTCGGCTGAGATATACTCACCGGCAGTGCAAAGGAGAACAAGTTATTCTTGCCTTAAAATGAGCTTAACTCACTCAGTTACCAGACTTAAACTGACCAGACAGGAGCTAGTGCCTGAGGAGAAGTGGAAAGCAAGGACAGTAATGTCTTAAACCACACAGATTACATCACACGAGAAGATGTGACCATATCCCCAGCTGGTAGCTGTCACCAGTTGGAAAGAATCAATATCCACTAATCCAAGAGCACTCCTGCAGGTCACGATATACAGAGAAAATCTCTCACTTTGCTAAAAACTCATTCTGTGATTCCAGTCAAATTGCAGTACGTTAGGCTTCCCGAGAGCCATCACCAAAGTAGATGTGATCACATATGCATCACAAAGGTACATTCATGCTTCTTTCAACTAAGTTTATAGAACATTTGACCATCTTCTGAAGACAAATACTATAAAAAGCCAGATTTCAATACTTGTGGCAGAAGGCTTTATTGATTCAAGAGAGAAAATAGAATCCAGGCTTAAATACTTAATAAACAAATTCATTTTGACACATGATGTACTATTTTTAGATTTGCTCTTTACCATACTGAAAACAAGTTATATAAATCATCTGTTCTCAAAATGGTAGAACTTCTGAATATGATTTTTAAGGCATACGTCTGGCTATGTGCCAAAGAAATCCAGAAAAAAATCAAACTTTTAAAAGTGAATAAATATGACATTGCAAAAATTATTGTGTAGTCCAAAGCAATTTCAGAAAAACAGTTACCAGTTTAGCTAATGAAGGAAGTTGTATTTGAGCAAATATCTTTCCTCCTTTCTTCTCAGCAAGTTCTTCACTTTTTCTCAGCAATTCAAACGGACAGTTATGAAATCAATGGTGTGGCAGTTCACACTACTGCAACTAATGTGTTGACTCTTTTCACTTCGTGTTGTGTTTCTAGAAACAGGGCAGCCGAAACAAAACAGCAAGGATTAAGGAAGGACTGCTCTTTTCTCAGGTTAGTTCCACAAACTTCAGTAAGTCTGCATGGCAATCAGAGGTAATTACAGGACATACAGATAGTTTGGTTGGTATCATAAGCATTACTTCGACTTGCTGCCATTGAGACATGCCCATTGAGGGTAGCCTAAACTATTACAAAAACAATGATGTCAAACTGAGAGTTAATGAAAAATGGACCTCTCTCTGCAGTCCTTTAGTCTGAAAGGGGGAAAAAATAACAGTGAGAGGCTGTAATATGGGAAACAGAAATGCAACTATCTTCAAAGAAAAAGCAATTTAGATGAATACATTGAAGACCAGAGGAGGAGATTACCTTTGGGCAATCTCAGCAGCAGCCAAAGTTGTAACAAAGTGCAGCTTTTTTTGTACAACCTTCTATCTTGCCTTAGGGTTGTAGAAAAATTGAAGTGTACATACTGAAATCTAGTCACTTCATAGTCTAAAATTCTTGACGAAAAAGAATACAAGCTATACTATAAAAGCTTTAAAAAGGTTGGAAGTACACATGCCAAATGTATAAACAGTTACAAAACACCATATTTACACATGGCAGTAGGTGGCTGAACATATATCTATGCCCCTAAATTATTGTTCATTTGCTCAGACTGAGCAACATCCCTCACAGCTTGCAATTAGATGTTTTGGCATATGTATAACTTCAGGAGATGGTGGTCTTTATAAGTGGAAGCTATATCTTACGATTGTTCTTCATTCTTCTCTTGTCATTTTATCTAGGATTAGATCATATGAAGACATCTCCCATCTAAGTCAATGGCAGCACTAAAAAAATAAACCTTGAATGTAAGTATAAGCAGTGTAAAGAAACAGTATGGCAACCTTATAGAAAATCATTATGTCTGAAAGTGGATTCTCAGATTATTTCAATTAATCACTTACGTACCTACAAGGAATAGCAATACAAGGAACACTTACCTTTCTTGCAGAAAGCAATAGTAAGCTGTTCGAACATTTTTCAAAAAGAGATAAATAAGTCATGTAAGCTTTGAGAAGAAATTGATTTTTGCTTTGTGAAGTCAATGATGAAAGCTGGTGTACTGAAGTACTGGAATAAATGGCTGCCAGTGTATGCAACTGGTTATTGCAGAACGTACACAATCCATTTAACAGAAACCATGCTAGGATGAGAGCAAAAATCACAGAATGGTTGAGGTTGAAAAGGATCTCTAGAGACCATCTAGTCCAAACCCCCTGCTCAAGTAGGGACCCCTAGAGCACGTGGTGCAAAGTCACATCCAGGCGGGTTTGGAAGATCTCCAGAGAAGGAGACTCCACAACCTCTCTGGGCAGCCTGTTCCAGGGCTCTGTCACCCTCACAGGAAAGAAGTTCTTCCTCACATAGAGATGGAACTCCCTGTGTTTCAATCTGTATCCTTTACTCCTTATCCACCTCCCTCGACCTGCTAGCAACACTCCTCCTGATGCAGGGCAGGATGCCATCGGCCTACTTGGCCACGAGGGCACATTGGTGCCTCATGGTTAACTTGTTGTCAACCAGGACTCCCAAATCCCTCTCCATGGAGCTGCCTTCCAGCAGGTCAGCCCCTAACCTGTACTGGTGCCTGGAGTTACTCCTCCCCAAGTTCAGGACCTGCACTTGCCCTTGTTGAACCTCAGGAGGTTCCTCTCTGCCCAACTCTACATCCTGTCCAGGTCCCTCCAAATGGCAGCACAGCCCTCTGGGGTGTCGGCCACTCCACCCAGTTTGGTGTCATCTGCAAACCTGGTGAGGGTGCTTATGCACTACATAAAACAAAAATATTTAAGAAGCAAGATTAGCATCGGGACCGTTAGGGTTTTTAGAAGCTTTTTGTAAAAACAGCTTATAGAAACTATTGGCTTTGAGAGCTTTTAAAAATTATTTTCTAAAATGGTGTCTTTATGTTATAGTTAAAGAAGAATATGAGTCATAGTTTTAGATTTAGCTAGTTATGCTTTCAAAACAAGATATGCCATAAAACAGGATGTTGTTGAATATTAAACACTTGGAAGTAATGAACACACCATTCTGATCTCCTTGACATGTAACTTTAGATAAGAAGAAACCTCTGTATTTGGTCTTTTCTCAGGTAGCAATATGAGGTGAATTTCCTCTTCATCAGAGAAGAACAGGTGTTTATCGCTGTCTTCAAATATTCTCTTACCACAATTTTGGTAGTGGAAAACATTCATTTTAATCTTTTTTCTGCATAATCTTGATTGGGATGAAACTATATTTCTCATAAAGCTATGCATTTACATCATTGCTATTGAAAAATATTGAAAACAATTTGTATTAATCTGGGAACGAAAGCATTGCCATACAAAATGAAAGTTACAATCTCTATTTCCTAGGAACTTATTAAATATTAGCAGTTATTTGGGAAGAAAAAAGCAGAAAAATGAAAGGAGAAAAATATAAGCAATAACTAGTATACAGAAAAATTGGAGCCACAAGAATTTTTTTTTTTTTTTTTTTTCAGAAAAATACTAGTGCTAAAGAGAACTGAAGCAAAATATCTCCCACTATAATCAGAAGGACAGAATGAAAATAGAAATAATAGAATAAGGCAAAAGAGCTGATGATAGCAGACACACCTTTGGCCAAATACAGACACAGCTACACCAATGCTGCTGTACAAGAAAGGACCAATTCTTTGGGACCAGTTCTCATCCCAACCACACTGCCTATGAGCAACTTCTGCACTGGAGAACAGTGAAATTGTGACTTAATGATGTTCTCTAGCACATACTAGAAGGATTTTCACTTAGAGCCCAGACAAGCCAGAAACCACCTGTTCCTACGTAGTCTTCTGCCATCCTATATGGACAATTGTGTTGTGTGCTAAGGACTGAATAATAGATACCAAGCAGGCAAGTCTTCGCCAGAGTCAGTCTAAGACAGGCATTGGTGTGGTGTGCCATGGATGGCCATGTCCGCCTGCCAGGAGGGATACTCAGTAATTCAGGGAGACTCACTGGGCACTAGCCAGGACCTCGGCTCTGAAAGGGAGACTCATTTCTCTTGCAGTGTATCTTGATTCACCAATATACCCAGAGATTTGAAAGATGCTGCTGGTGAAGAAAAGTGTTGGTTGAGAAAGGCTATCAAGAGCTGCCCTTCCTTGGACAGAGCCAGACCCTCATTTTTAATCTCTACCCCAGTCATCAAACAGCTATTTGACAAGCTGTGCCACTAGAATTAATTATAAGTGATTAGCTGGTCACCGAAGAGAGTTAGTGAGGTTTCACTAACATAGGGAATTGGCCCTACCTAACAAGCTATAGAGACGTATTTTAAAATAAGGGATTTCCACTCGTGTTAAAGACTTTTTGCAATACATCTTCAAGACCCTGAAGACCACAATTTATGCATTTCAGCAGTGTGATTGCAACCCATATGTTTGTGTATATTTAGATACTAAGAAAGGAGAAGTCTTGATTTCAGTCAACAAACACAGAAATGTAGAAAAGAAAAGAGTATATTATCTGGGCTATTTCTCCACCCTGTGGATCAACTGTGTTTCCTGGCAGAGGTTTCGCCAACCTGCTGTTAAACACAATCTGTGACAGAGATTCCAGCATTTCGCCTGGAAATCTACTTCAGTGATAAACTACTTTGTCAAAGAAATGTTCCTCATCTCTAAGAAAAATCTCTGTTGCTGCAACTTAATATTCCTTGTCTTATTAAAACAGCAGAAAAATGTCTTTTCCCTTATTCTTTGTAGCTACTTTAAATTAAGAGCAATCCAGAAAAAAAGAGGTGACCTATGAGAAGACAGAAAAAGCAGTGATTGAAGAACATGAGAAATAACAACGTCAAGAACATCTATGTCTTTATCTGGTCAGTCTTACATCTGTACGATTCTATAAGGGTTTTTATATACTTTCAAAATTCATACTGTTCATACCATTCTTACTGTCCATACCATTCTTAAATTCAACRCCCATATAATCCAGAGATCTACAGTGGACACTGGGCCAGTACACTATGGGATGGAATTACGACATACAGGTAAGGCATGAGTTTATCTACATCATACTGTCCTGTTCGCTTTTCCACAGCACCACAACTCATGTTCAGCTTGTGTGCCATTGTAACCAACAGTTTTCCCTGCAGTATTGCTTTACATCCTTCCTTCTCCCTTCCGCATCTGTATATGACTATTCCTACGTTTGCATATCTCCTTTTTGAACTGCATTCTGTTTTTAAATCATCACTCTAATCTTTAAAATAAAATTTTAAAAATATCTAATCATATCTTAAAAGACTTTGCAACCCTAAGGAGCTGCAGATTTAATAAGCTTACTTTTATGGAGTCCTCTAAACATAAAATTTGTTTTCTCTATAGTACTTCTTTCAAAAATGGCATGCAGCAGACAAATACCCCAAACTGACCAACTTGTAATTATGTATGTTAGATATCTCCTCAAATTAAATATTCTAGCATGCTAGAACAACATTTACTGGTTCAATTCCAAGAACAAATCTAAAACCAAAGATATCTAGGCATAGGCATATTTTGTTCTTCTGATGTTTCTCCTGTCTCTCCTGATGTTTTTCAGCCACCCAGTTGCTTGAAACTAATGAGAAAACAGTTATTTTCAAGCATAGTATGTGTTGAGGCACAAGTTGTTTAAAAGTACAAAGAGAAAACTTCCATATTAAAAACATTTCATGGACTTTTTCTGTTTGTGTAATAATAGGTTTTAGGATGTAATCTTCTTCAGTCAGGTGTCATGCATTTTAGTGTAATGCTTTCCTTTTGTTTCAGAGAGTAGTGTAAGTACTGAATATGACCTCACTTTTAAATGAGAGAAAAAGAAAAGTTAGCTATCTGTTCTGAATAAAGCATGACCTATTTATCCTCTAATTCTATATGAAAATACCTTTTTTTTCCCATTGAAAAATATTCAAGAGACAGATGGTCAAGGGTTTTTTTTAACATTTAAAATGTTTTCTAGGTTTTCAGAAGCAATGATATATCAATATTTGTCAGGAAATGGCCTAAAGCAGATCTCAGTTAGAAAGTAAGCTTGACAGTTACAGAGGATAAAATAATATTTCAAACACTTTCAGAAATAACCATAGCATTTCCTGATACATACAAGAAGTGTACAGAAAGGAAACCCTTCACTATATTTTTCCTATGATTTTTGTGGTTTCCTTAACAGTGAAGGATGAATACATTCTTCCTGGATCCCACTTCTGTTTTTCCTACACAGTTCAACAGATGACTCATATTTGTGTTATTCCTCTACAATCCATTTTTCTGGTATTAATAACACCAGTAGAAAAAAGTATGGAACTAAAACATTTGTTCCTCAAGCTGTACAGTGAAGAGTCCTGCATTCAGTTCAAGAAAAAACACTATCCTAGTACTATCCTAGGTATAGATGGAGTATATCCAGAATAGATGACAAAGTCTTAAAAATAGTCCCCAGAAGTAGCCTGACCAGGGTTAGTTTATTTGAAGATACTAGTGATGGATTAATGATTCAACACAATCTGGCTCATTCCAAAGAATTAAATTGCCTGCAGGAATAGCTGGTCAACAGCAGTTCGATGGCCTGTTCAGGTTGATGATTTGTATGTGTTGAGAGCAGCTAGGTATGTATCTAAAGTCTAAAGAATGAAATACCTGAATATTTCTAACTAATACATGGGTAGCAACCAATGTGAATGATATATGAATATAATTCTTCTTCTCTCTCAGTTGAGTAGAAAATCTGATTCCTCTTGGAAATATCTGTCCTTGCATTCTTACAGCATTACCAAGGCTTCTGGAGACAGCAATGATCACGTTCAGAGCAAAGAGTACTGACACCACGTCCTAGTAGGTCACAGTGAAGAATACACCTTGGATTGACTCTTTCCAGTAGGCAACTCCCTTGGGATATCATGGAGAGTCACAGAAGTGTGCTGCTTCCTTTATCTCCCAGAAGTATTCCAGATGTATAACAGTCCCTTCAGACTTACCTGTGAGCTAGTGTAGCAGCAATATAATGGAGAACATTTATCTGCTCTTCCAGCACTTTGGCTACAATGATGATTGCTATACTGCAAGTCACAAAGTGGTTGAGGTTAGAAAGGACCTCAAGAGATCATCTATCCTAAAACTCTGCTCAAGCAGGGGCACTCTGAGGCCACACCTGGAATACTGTGTTCAGTTCTGGGCTCTCTAGTACAAGAGGGACACAGAACTTCTAGAGAGGGTCCAACATAGAGCAATAATGTTTAAGGGACTGGAGCGTATATCTTATGAGGAAAGAGCTGGGCCTGTTTAGCCTGGAGAAGAGAAGATTGAGAGGGGATCTGATCCACGTGTACAATTACTTGAGGGGAGAAAGTAAAGAGGATGGGGCCAAACGCTTCTCGGTGGTGGCCAGTGACAGGACAAAGAGTAATAAGTATAAATAAAAACCCAAAAAGTTTCATCTCCATATGAGGAAGACCTTTTTAATGTGAAGGTGACAGAGCCCTGGAACAGGCTGCCCAGAGAGCTTGTGAAGTCTCCTTCTCTGGAGATCTTCAAAACTCCTTTTTCTTTTGTTTTTTGTTTTTCTTTTTTTTTTTTTTTAAGTAACAAAAAATAAAACACAGAGGAGATGAAAATGAATACTTATTAAATAGGCATAATTAAGGTTATTCTTGGCTTAATGTATGCATTTAAAGCCACTTCTCTTTTACACAGTCAAGAAAAGCATACAAATAATACCAGACGCTCATAAAAAACAATCAATATTTTAAAGGTGTATATGGAAGACCAAACAGAGCAGTTGTAACTTTAAATCCTGGTAATTTAAATTATGTTGCTCCATCATCTATTATAACTCATAAAAAATGTATTGTTGCCATAACAACTGCCTCATCACGTATGAGACTGTCTGGAAAAATAAAGCCTTTCTTAATCAGTCAGCTGCATGGGCCCATATTCGACAATAACCCACCAAAACATTCGTGAGACCTTCTCTTTTTCTGGTAAAATGAACTTTAATGCTCATTATTCTTTTTTTAACAATTATTACTATTTTTAAAACTATAATCAAAAGATTCTAATGAATTCTATTTTCCCTCCTAGGCAATTGAAAACTTGTGCCGGGAAACGCCTGCATTTCGCCACATGGGGTAAGGTGCACAGATGCATTCACTGTCATTTTCTTTCTGAAGCTCGGCACACTGGAATGCATTACCCCTGTGTATCATCAAATAACACTCAACATAAATCCCGGGTGACAGGAGTTGCAAATCATCTGGTGAGGGAGCCCCTGCATGCATGTGAGGATTCCCTGAAGACAATTGCATTTTAATGGCAGTAGAAGGTAGGCCACCTGACTCCATATCATTAAAGGCTTGTTGTAATACAACCACATATCCCAGTCCTGAGGGCCTGAGACAGACAGCTCAGCAAAGGGCTACTACTGAAGTCATATTTTCCAGGCAGAGACACGTGGCGCAGCTGATCAGATGGGAAGCGAGTTGGCAACATCCCTGCACCTTGTGACAGGCCAATGCTATCCACTGATGAAACGTGTATGTGTGAAGCCTTACCCACCTGGGAGCCATAGGCGACACAGGGAGCAGCGCCATCACACCACAATGAAGTCTGCTTAAACGCTGCTCTTGCCTGGCTAAAAGTCATCACAGCAACAACAGACATCTGGTTCACATCTCAGAGCTTAGTGAGAAACCATCTACACACACTGGGTCATGCTGGGCTTGAAACTCTCCACTTGAAAGAGCCAGCAGAAGGGTTTGAACTGGAGTCCCGTTCCCAACAAGTCTGTAGGTATTTGGAAGCTCATCACTGTGATCTGGGACAAAAGTTTCAGTCTTGACATAGCAAGCACTTAATTTTCCCCAACAATTTTGGTTATTTTCTTGGTTCTGATATACCAGCTCCTTCTCTGCCACAGAAATTATGCATACAATCCACTAATAGCAAGAGTAATAGATCTCTTCTTCACATACAGTTATTTTCTTCAATTTTTTTGTTCATTTTTAGTTGTAAGTTCATTTAAGCAGCATTAAACAAGTAATTTATTTTTTCTCTACCATGTTTGTCTCATATTGAAGTACAGTTAAATTTAATTTTTGACTCCAGAAACATGCTTTGAGATTTACAGGTCAAAGTGTTTGCGTCAAATCCCACAGTTAGGTAGCTTTCTGTGCTTCTTTGCTTTGTTTCCTGGATGACCTTGTGTTCATACACTCATTGGTGGTAAGTGCCCAAACTAGCTTTATAAGTGGAAAGTGTACTATCCATTATACAGTTCAGGCTTCAGCAGAAATCCCATTTCATGCATTTATTTATGAAGAGAGAATGGCCTTCACAGACCAAATCTGTTTTTCCATCAGCTGAAATGCTACTGTATTCTGCTGCAACCTCACTGTTTCCACACTTCTACAGGCTATGCCAAATCTACCCCTAAAAAGGTGGAGAATATAGAAAACAAGTATGGAGAATGAAGATGCTTCAGGGGCATCCACATCTGAGGCCAGAGGATGGTGGATTAGAGAAATCATGAGATGCTTTCTGGCAATTCTTCTATTTCATCTATTATTCTACAGAAATACACGAGCAATTGATAAAGCAACAGTCCCTGGCATAGAGCTGCCTTGCCGATAGCTTCCACCCATGGGTGAGGTAGGGGTTAGAAATGACATTGGATACATTTTGCAGAGAAGAGGAAGAGAAAAAGATAGGACAAAACTATCATTTCTCACAAGTTCAGGGAATGAGAGGATAAGGACGGAAGGTTAGCAAGAATAACGATAGTTTAAGTCACCAATAAAAGGATCATTTCTCTCATCAGTAATTGCTAGAAAACACATGCTGAGTCACAGGTACTATAGCAAATAATCTGAAGATAGATGATAGTTTGATAGATCAACTGCTATGTACACCACTTTGTGAAACAAAATTAATGTTTTGGAAACATTCTGGGTCATTAAATAAAAACAAGAAAGCCTAACCTAAAACTCAGTGCTTTGCCCAGTCAGTTTTGTATCAGAAGGAATTAACTCTTTCTTTTCTTCATATTCCTATTAGAAGTTTATATGTTAAATTCGGTACTAATGAGAGAAAAAATAATGGTGCTCTACTTCCACTCCCAGAAAAGAATCACCTCTAGAAATTTTTGACATTAATTGTCCAGATTCTTTTGTAAATGTACTTCAAGTTCACACACAGGCACACTGTATTTGCATATCTAACTATGTTTTCCTATACACAACCTGCTTTCCGTCTGACAGACTAAATCATCTGGATAGTTGGAATGTCTCTTTTGGCCGCATTTCAAATCCCTGTTACAAACCTTGATGAAATAGGGACGTGAACAATCCTTGTATTTAATCAGAATGAATTAAATTAACGAGCTTGCCTGGCAGACTTCTTATGGTTAACCATATGCAAGCAAAACAAAGTCTTACATAAGAGGTGGGGATTGTAATATTTAATATATTTGTGAAATGTTCCTAGTAAAAACTCAGGATGTCCTGTTTACTCACACGTGTATGAGGAATTGGTCAGGAGGGATCAAGGCAAACTTTTAGGGGTGAGACTTGACAGCGAGGCAAGACAGCGATGGTTCTTCTCAGCAACAGGTGATAGTTTTTATATAGTGCCAGAGACTGAATCTTTTGTCTCTGATATCCCAAAAAAGATTTATTGTGCATACATATTCAGGACTATATATGAAAGAAAACACACACAAAAAATATTATTGTCCCTATTTAAATCCAAAGACAGCAAGGACTCCTCCTCTTCATCAGGAGAAGATCTTGGATGGAGCTTGCTCTTACTGCCATGATCTTGTCTCTCTGCAGTACAAGATTCAGCTGCAAGAAGAACCAGTTGGAGAGTTTTTCTTCTCAAGCCTCATATTCCTTTCAAACTTTCTGAACAAAAAGCCTGCCTTCACTCTAGATTTGTCTTGGGGTTGTGCCAATGTTTGTGAAGTGTCTAACTGAAGTCTTCTGCACTCTTTCTCTTTCTTTTCCTCCTCTTTGTATTCCAGCAGTGGCATCTGCACATGTAATGCTAATGCCTCAGCAGATTCATGAAAGCCTTCAGTTTGGGCAGTGTTTTCATTTTAGCTTAATCTTTTCATAATAGCACTGGAAAGATGCAAGGGTAAAGGAAAAGGTCTCTTCCACTGCACGCTTACCACCCTATATGAACCTCCTTTCGACAGCTGCCTATGCACTTCATTCTTCAGCTACAGGTATGCAAACAAGGTTTTGTGTGCAAATTCTGGAAACCAACGTTTCTATTCTGGAAAAGGCACAAAGATGCAGAAGTATCAGATTCGATACCAGTTTGGTTTGGTTTGACTGACAGCAGAAGAGTAGAAGGCATTTCCCAGTATGTGGTGATAGTGCAGAAGAGCGGTGATCATGCATGAATTTTGCAGGAAGCAACAGGCCAACGATGAAGCTAATGTATCAGTAAAGAGAAACAAAGTTCAGGACATGAAAGGAAGTCTTCATATCTGGGAAATATTATTTTCCCTTTGCAAAACTTTCCTCTTTTCTCCCTCTCCTGACAATCAGATAAGGAGTGGGAGGCCTTGTTGTCTGCAGAGGAAGGCAATCACGGCACTCTCTATGCTGTTTCCAGGAGGGAAAAGCTCCCTGTTGCTGCTTGGGGAAAATCAGAAACCTCAGCCAATTACTGCAGACTTTCTGCACACCACACACTTGTTTCATTATCATACTCAGAGAGAAAAGTAGTTTGAAATGAGATTCTACAGCTTGTCTTTTTAGACATCTTCTTCTGTGCTTTTAATGAAATAGAAGAATGAAAATGATTAAGGTTTCTGCTTCCGAAATTCCATCATTCATACCCAGTCCAGTCACACACAGTCTCTTTGGCCTGTATAATGCAGGTCCAAGGACATGGATAAACAGTTTGTAGACACGCTTTTCACAGATCCTTGGAGTCAGAGGCACCTTGTTAAAAGCGGCAATGAGCTCTGTCTTCTGCTGCAGTCAGGAGGCATCCCAGGTGCTGTCCTCGGGCAGCGAGCTCCTGCATCAAAGGGCTTCTGGTCCAGCAGAGTCTTTGCAAGCCCATTCAATAAATCAACTGGATACTACCCTAGCAGGGCGCTGGCTCTGTAAATATTTTCTTCTGACTTTCTTCTCACCTCTTGAAACCCAGGTAGGAGAAATCTTTCATCCAAGAACAAATCAAGGCACAGCGATAAAGAGTGAAAGCAGAGTGAGAAAGACGGGCAGCGGGATTATTGCAGAGTAAGTGTAAGGGGCTGACATTTCTGCAGTAAAAAGATAATCAAGCTCTAGCTACTAGCATTCATTTTTCTTCCTCCCGCACACTTCTTTTACGAATGTTAATCCTTCATAACTGCTGCTGGATTCTCCGTTAGAAAGAGAAAAGATGGAGCTCCAGGCACAATGCAGGAAGGCAAACCTGACAACAACAGGAACAGTGCAATTAAATTCCATAGTATATATTCCTTTTCCTTTTGTATAAGTTTGGTCCTTTGGAGTAGAAACAGTTTCAATGTAGCATACATGGAAAAATTACTTTAAAAGGACCAATGCAAGAAAACCTCTGCTTTAATTTTCAGTAGCTCATTTGATTACTGAATGAAGCAGTTACATAGAAAAACAAATCTTGATTGTTCTACATTCTCAAACTCTGCCTTGATTACATCTGGTAAATATTGTGCCCTTAAGTCATTTAATAACTCAGCTTTTCCACTTTGAAATAATATTACTAGTGCATAAAAGGTAACCTGGAGGGCCCCTTCTAATTACCAAATGCATGCTGCATAAAAATATTCAAAGTTATTTCCAAATGTTTAATACCCAAAGTTCAATAATGTTATTTTACAAGGAGAGTTTAATTGCAGTGTGGATCTAACTTCATTTATTTTTCTGATTTAAAGGCTAGGTGACTACATTTGTGGGTTTCTGGATTTTTTTTGAAACAGGTGGCTATAACACTAAGTTCTGGTTGAGAAGACGGTATTAATCAACATATCACAATTTGCAAGACACTTAGACTTGATTTCTACCCTAAAATCAAGGCTAGGCTCACAAGACACTAGTTACAGAAATGCATTCATGTATTTCAGTCATTTTAGTTGCACACGCAGATGTGCCTCAAACAGACAAATGAAAAACTGCAGCTATTAAGTATGCAAATTTTAGGCATATGTGGAGGCAGATGCAACATTGCACACTACCAGTTATTACAACAGACTTTCATGGCTATATAGGCATTGTAATAATTGCATAGTTGGTAGATAATTTACAAGTGTAATTATGAAATGATGAAAGGTATGAAAGTTATTTCAAACTTTTCAGGATAAAAATCTTGCTGTCAATAGTTTTATGCTAATTACTGACAGAATACCTGGTTAGCTATCCTGTCACTATTCAGAATCACTAGCTAGCGTCACTAAACGTATTCACCATCATTTTATGTGCTCTTGATTTTTTACCAATTCTAACAGGCACAGCTGTGCTTCTTGAGTTTATTTGCATAAATGAGTTATTCAGATTCACTTATTTATATTTAAAAAACAGCCCAGTAACTGTTTAGTGCAAAACAATGCTCTATACTTATAGTAGGTTTTATATAATCTATCATAAACATTTGGAATGATTTGAGAAAAGAGCTTTTCATGTAAATTAATTACTCTTAGGGTGTTTAGTGGCAGAATAACATCAAAGATAAGCAAAGTCTGCTGCAGCTTCCTCCTACATACTATATTCATACACTGAAGACAGTGCCAAGGTCAGCAAAGAGAGCTGAGAGGCTCCCGGCAGCTTTAAGAAGGGTTGATCACGCCATGACAGAAGTACTTCCCTCAAACAAAGTAAACAGAGCTTATGTCAGTTCAATATTAGCACATCCCTAGTCTAAAAAATAAAAGTCTTTCATCTTATAAAAAAGTGCATCTGTGTTGGAAGTGTGACATAAAAATCTCTAAAGGTAGATAAATCCAAGTGGATTTTCCCCAAACTATTGTATTACACACCTGGAGGCCAAGCCCCTTTGGTCCAAGCAGATTTAAAGTGTCTATTCCTGATCACCAAGAGCCACTTTCCTGGTTAAATTGCTAATACTTTCAGTATGGTAACATTACAAGTGAGGAGGAGGGAGAGGAGGGAAGGGGGCCATTTTCTTGACAGAAAAGAAAATCTGCTGTGGCTCAGACTTTTTAACAAAAGGAGTGACCTTGACAGAAGACAAGCAGGCACTATTTCAAAGTGAAAGGCAAATATTTGACAAAGCTAAAGGAAAATTAGGCAGACCTCTCCAAATAATATCATGCTAAACCTGAACTCCAGCAGGACCCTGCTGGTGATGAACACATTGAGCTATTGCCTCAGACCTCATCAGTGACGCTGGCCTGGGGTGCGATGCTGGTCTCCAACTGAGGTGTCACCTAGGGCTGAAATATGATTTATAACCAGGGGCAAGCATCCTCAGGCCCAACAGGTATTTGTAAAAAAGATAAAGTGGGCTCTGACATAGACACAAGCACAGAATCTGACATTTCAACCTTACTTTTGTTAGCATTTCCTAACAGAAAGTCATAATATGTTAAGACAGGGTTGTGCTTTCTGCTGACCTCCGTTGTACCAGTGCATGAAAGATCCAATCCTTCTTTGTTAATACATTATTAGACTGCACATCCCTTGCTCTGTCTGGTTGCCGACCTTAAACTGCACTGTACAAGCTACTTAATTCATTTCCCATGATTCCCTGATGACCTCATCAGCTGAGACAGAATTAAGCTTTCATTTAAAAGAGAGATAAACAAGACAAAGGGGAAAGTCTACATTTTCTGCCTCTGAAATGAACTTTCCTAATGTGATTTGATGTCGTTGCGCTTCCTGATCAAAGGACTGACTTTTCCTGAGATCTCTGTAGTGCTTATTCTAAGCACAACAACAGATGCTATGGGAAAGGAGGAAGTTCTCTATATAAAAATTTACAGAGGAGTCCAGCGTTATCAGAATGCTATTTGAAGTGGACATATCTCTTTCTTGTATCTTCTTATAGAGTCAGTCACCAGAGTAAGCATAACAAAGGAGGAGAATCAGCAGCCAAGAGGATCTTCTTGGTGGAAATTCCTTCAAATTTTTTCAAGCAAGATGGAAACAGAACCGAGGCCTGATGAGGCTGTCGTTATTAGGCAACACATTACACTGCACCCTGATGCCTTCATTGGTTTAAGACCTCACCAAGAGAAAATGAAAGCAAATGAGGAGATCAGAGTGAGGGGTGTGATTCCCTGGCTGTGCAGCTTTGGAGGAAATTCCAGGTGCTCATTCATACACTTGAAGGTTGCTGCTGGCTCCAAAATCATTTTGTTTCATGCTGATGCTAATTTGCACCTAAGAGGGTGAACATCCAACCTCAGGTCAAATACAATTTGGCTTGAGTGGTTCATTGTCTTCGGAACAAAGCCTTTTTTCTTCTTTCTTTTTTTTTTTTTTTTAACCCTGGAGAAATGCAGCATGACAGATATTGGCAGTGGAAAGAGTGCTAAATAATGCACAAAGATAGAGATGGATGTAAGCACTAGTTTTTCTTTTTATGCCCTTTTCCCCTACAGCCTTTGAAACATATTTCATGCAGTTGCTCTGTAGGACAAACATATATATACAGGCTAACAATACACATTAGGCTCTGATGAATAGAGTATGCAAGCTTATATGCAAAGTAGTTGTAAGCCTAGCGCCCTAAGCATTTTCCCATCTCCAAAAGAGATACCACTGTGTTGTGCAACATGGTACTGTTTCTGGGGATCCTCTGGAATTCAAGGCAGGAGTTAAACCCAATGGAACAATGGCAACATACTCCTTTGCATCTAATTACAAGCACAGACCAATATCCTCACTCTAACCTTTTGGAATTTTAACTTTCTCCAGTGTAAGTAACACCGGTGTTGCTATTGCTCCTTCCCTTCAAAAATATCCATAGTCCTATCAATAATTTGAAAGTGGCTGTATAGTAAGACTATCTCAAAAAACTGTTTCCATACCTACAACAGTTTATTTCCAACACATGCACATTTGCACTGTTTATTCATAAAAACCTGAACTGTGACTAAATACAAGCGGATAATCCCATTCAGCAAATCTTTCTAGTCAAGCTTTTAATCATCAGACATTTTGACCAATAAAATATCCTAAATTGCTAAGCACTTGAGATAATACTATTGTCAACATGGAACTAAATCTTGAAAATATTTATTCTAACATGATTCAGATCTTATTGAAATCATTGGAAAGACTTCCACAGTTTTTCCTGCACTTGCCTTAGTCCTCTAACCCCTTCAGCAATCACAGTCCACCATGTATTGGTTCCTCAACACTAAATGAAGAGGAAATATTTGCACGTTAGAAAACTACAAGTCTGGGAAAAGCAAGAACAAAACAGTGCTCTCAAAGCACAGCTTCTACTACAAATATAATATTAATATTTTACCACTAGACTAAGACACCAGAGAAAACAGCATATTATAATCTTGAATGGTGACATAAGAAATCCATTAAAATCCTAATTAAAGCACATTCTGCACAACAGCAAGACTTGGCAGTATAAGTCCAAACCAATAACCAAACACTATGAAATGCATTTGAGATTTGGAAAGAACATGTGCAATTCTTTATAAAAATATATAATTTAGCTCAAGAGACAAGGAAGATTAACAGCATCTGACATGCCCATCTTTTTTATGTTTGTCTGAAATTATACATTCATCATATAATTTATCTTTATAAAAATATTATTTAAAATATTTTATTTAAAATAAAAATACCCAGTAGCTAACTAGACTGGGTCCGGTATGCTGGACCTGTACAGACATAAGCAGGCCACATTTTTTCCATGAGTTTTTAACACTTAGAGCAGCAAAATGCCCTCCACTATAATCACTTTGGCATTAATAATTTATTATACTTAATGAGACTTCTAACATGCAGAAAATTAGATAAGTTGTTATGTCTTCAAAGGATCATTTCCTGCCAGGCAAAAGAAAGAAAGCAACAGACACAAGGTAGAGGAAGGAATAGGACTGTGAGGCAAAGTGATCTGACTGACCATGTCTTGGACAAACAGATTACAAATTACATTTCTCATGAGCATGAATTAGTTACCTCCAATTACCCTTTACACAGCCACTGTTGGTTATTTTAAATATAAATGCTATACCTCCATCCATTTTTTTTAAGTATTGCACAACTGTTAATTAGCACTATTGTCACTCAGGGGTTTGTTAAATTCTGTTGTTTGATAAGCTTTTTAAAGGTTGAAAGCACTTCATTCCTTCCCAAATTGCCTTTCAGTTCAGAAATAAACTTAAAAATAGCACCCTCCTCCTCTTTCTTCAAACATCCTTCATTCATTTCTTTGTTGGCAGTAATTGCATTTTCTTTATACAAAATATTGGTATCTCTTGACACCACAGCACTCAATTCCCACCACGGGAAAAATCTCCTCCCTCTTCTTTTCCTGTGCTTCTTCCCTTCTTCCTTATCCCACATGCACAAGCCTTGATGCAAAAGTTAAAGGATCTTCACCAAAAATGATTACCCCCAAATGCCTTTTATGCATGAGGTTCAGATTAAAACCTTAGATTCAGAGATGCTCTGAAAATTGCTCTTATCTCAGTCAGCACACCTCAGTCATACTTAATCAGAAAAGAGTTAGTTTACTCTTGTGAAGAAAGTTAATGAACACAGAACACAGAGAGATTGAAATGGCTTACCAAAGTCTTGACCTGTCCCTAAATCTTGAGCCTCTGTGGTACAAATATGAGCATGAATTTTCATCTGGCTCCAAAAGTCAATGCTCTTACAGGCTGGCACAGCAGCAGGCGTGGAGGTTGCAGAGCACTCTCATGACTTCTCAACACTCTTCCCATGAAAAATGACAAACCAAAGACACACAAACTATCAACAATGCTGAGCCAGAAAGGCTTCCTGAACATCTCTGAAAGCAGCGTTTTAACCTTGCAGAAGAGATCTGGAAAAGATGTTGGAGAAGACTCTGTGGGTGCTAACCTGAATAACTGTGGTTTTGTAGATATATTTCCATAGTTATCTGCAAAACGGCTAAAGCAGTCTGTGTGCTCATTATGTTATCTGGGTTTGGTTTTAGTTTCAGTTTAGAGTGAAGCAGGCTCAATAAGCAAGATAAAAGGAAAGAAAAATGGATGGACACTAAAGCCTGATTTAGCAAAGCACAGAGACCGACACAAAGGCTAGGCCAGCACAGCATTCCCAAGTGCTTTTTCATATACTTCAGGACGTCTGAAATTAGGAGGAAAGGAGGAGTTGAAAGGAAAGATTAACCTCAAATTGCAGGCTGCCAGATGACTGACATCTTGCACTATTTGAAGGCATCACCCTGCTCCATGTAAGACACAGCCTTACCAAACTTGGCTTGTCCAAAGCATGCATATTTTCCTAACAAAAGTCTGATTTTTTTGTTTTTTTGCTACTTCCAGCTCTGTGCTGTGCCTGTTCTTTCTGCAAGCTGAGTGTAAAAGGCTGTCACATCAGTAACAGTAATGCAGGCTATGAAAGTACACAGACTGGCTTTGGATAACCAAACTTTTGTGCAGAGAAGCAGAGTATCAGTGATAGACCAGCCTCTATGCTAGTTTTGAAAATAACAGGGAATGGGGAATGGATTAACATCAGGAAAAACAGTATGTTAGGATTAAATAAGGTACATAAATACCTCATTCAAGTAGTCTCAGATATTTAGCCCTTTTTTATCCCCCAAGGAGGCTGCTTTTCAGAGTCCCATCTCCTTTCTGCTTTTCCACTCAAATATCACAGATCCAAGTCCCAGCTCTTCTTTCCTCTGAAGCAACAGACTACATTAAAGGAGAAAAGTGGCAGATCAGAAGGGGTCTCAGCCCGTTTCAGAGACTGAATATAATCTCAAAACTGGCAACTTTCTTTCCCTAAGGGATCTTGAAGGTAGAGACTATGCCAAAGATGCGGCTGTTTTGTATTAGCATCACACACTGGCCCAATAGGGCACAGGTACAGAATTAGGACAGCTATAACCAGTCTCCAACTTTTTCCTATCTGTGCCCAGCATAGAATTAGCGTCTCACCTTTTGGGAAGAAAAAAAAATAACATTTAGGATGTTTTCTTTGTGTTATGATTTTTGTAACTACTGCATTTTCAATCTATCAAGAAGAACACAAGAATCGGTGTTTCTTGTGACTGTTCCCAGATTTACCTTTTTTCACTAGAATTTATCTTAGTAATCATGCATCACTTTGTGGGAGCAAAACCATGCCCTTGTTTTTGTCCAAAATATTGCTTTTAGTATGCAAAGTTGTTTTTAATCTTCAGATTGGTCTCCATACTTATAGATAGTGCCTTTCAGTATTGTTTTTGAAAGCTTAATGGGGAAAATGTACGCACTGGAACAAAGTAATTGGATTTCAGCTGAGAAGCAACATTTGAATGAAATCAATAAAGATTCTGTCATCTAATATTTTAAGTTTGGTACAATGTGTATACTGTGGGTCAGTGTAATTTCATTAAAAAGATCAATGCAGTGGAATTTGTCTTGGGTGCCTAGAATTATCCTAGGGTGACTTGAGAGAAAGTTGCCAAGGAAACCAGAGATACAACTCTGAGAAGCTTTTGGGTGTTTTAAGGTGATAGCTGGATTCTGCAGAGTTTATAAGGTATTACAATAAAAGAGTTGTCATGGAAACAAAACCCAACAAATGGTTAATGAATAGCAAAGCTGGGCAATTACTGCGGCAGCAGTGTCAAAACAGTCTGGTCTAGAATACCTTTAAAAAAGGGAACTTTCCACTGTTTGTTCATTATTGTTTTCTCCCAGATAAAAAGAATAAGTGGTGCTTAGGTATCAAAATGACAGAGGCATTACAGAAACTATTAATAGATAGACTTCTTTTTCAGTTGGAATAATTTTGTATAATACAATTCAGAAATCCTTGACTACCATGTAGAAGCTCTACTATAGATCATAAACCTGGTTTGAATTTCAAATATGATTCTTTTGTATTATTGCTCATATTAAATGAAACATTTTAATTAGTCATACTTTTAAAATTCAATTTCTGTCTTGACTGGCATCTTCTATCTACCAAGAAATTTTTCTTAGTGGTGTTTTGGTTTCCTTTTGTTCTGGTTTTTATTCCCACGTCTACTTTTCTTTAATAAAAAATTCTTGCTGAAGTTATTTTAATTTTTGTAACAGAGCATATCAGTCATTATCCAGGCTCATCCAGGCATCAATGTTTTTCTCCCTCGTCAGTGTCTCAGCTCCTCAATTTTCTCTTTTTATTAAGGATGATGCATTTCTTAGTTTGCGTATACTGCTTTAGGGTCTCTACAATAATGTGAAGACTCTTATAACTGTCTCAATCAGATTAAAAAAAAATAACATATACAGTAATACGAGATGTATTATCTTCTTTATGTATTAAAGGAATCTATCACTTTCAGGGAGATTACCGGAGGTACACACTACAGCTGAAGGTACACAGGGCATACTTTCATTCTTTCAGATATAGATATGGTATATGTAAGACATAGACAAGGTAACATTTCCACATGGAAATTCTCCTCCAAAAGCTGCTCATAATTTGTGGAAATTTTACTTTCTCAACAAAATCTCATTTGTAGCCCTCAAATATTTGTTTATGAGATGTTTTTCCTGCCAGACAGGCCTAAGAACTTCATGCTGTTTATTAGCTAAAAAGCTCCTGGACAATTATGCTGTAAGACCACCCTGTCACTTGTAAAAATAACAACCTCTAGAGAAGTTTCATAGATATTTTCATCTCCTTAAAACAGCAAGGAATTAGGATGTCAAAGACTGTATGGCAGCATTTGTAGCTATCTCATCACTCAAAGTTACAGCTACAGTTTTTCCACACTGGATCACTTTGCTAGCTCCCCAAAATTAACTTTCAGAGTAGGTCTGGTTTTGCACAGGAAGAGAAGGGACACAGAGTGTGTGACCCTTGCAGGGCCAGTAGCAATGGCTGCTAAGACATTAGTAAGGTTTAGCATTTTCTTGACCATGAGAACACCTTTTTGTTCCTTTCCCTGCTCTTTGCCATTGCAAGCCTACAGTGACAGGGTAGCCTCTCTCAGCAGATGGAGTTTGCTCTGTGCTGGATGCCAGGGATGGGATATGGCCCTGTGCCTTCTTTTGTAGTGCTCAGTGCAGGAGGATGCTTGGATGGTGGAAGATGGAGCATCTAGCATCCACAGATTCACTAGAAATCTTGAAATTTCTGTGTCTCCTCAGTCCTTTAAGTAATGTTTTCCCAGAGAATCTCAGCTTTTTTATAAAGAATTTTCTAGATTCCTTTTGAAAGATTTAACTGCAAACAGAGTTTCGGGTTTTTTAGTTTGTTTGATTTTAAATATCTCCTGCTGTTGAGGGGCATAACTCGTAATGCATGAATGACTAGTCAAGAATGAGGCCTCTAAATGCAAAACCACTTTTAGCATGAATGTGTGCCCTTGGACACCACACACCATTTCTTTTTCCTTCATTCCTCCTAGCAAAAAAAAAAAAAAAAAAAAAATACAATGAGGATTTTGCAGCGCACCAAATGCCATCCCTGAGCTCTGAAGAGTACGGAAGATGGCAAAAGCAAAAAAAAAAAAAAAAAAATTCATTGTAATTTGCAATGCTATAGTTACCTTGCCCTTAAACATATTTTTCAACCTGCATGATTCTGTAACCATACAGCTTTGTGCTAAACATAATAAAATAACCTTGATTTGTGCTTCATGGCAACACAATCAATTAACCACTTACACATGGACAAATACTTGAGTATATCGCATTGTGTCTGGAGGGTATGTTACACTTCTCTCACAAACTGCATTCAATTAACTCAAGGCTGTTGTTAGTTCCTGAGCACACGGTAGAACACAGTCCTTCAGAGAAAGGGCATTTGCCTCTTGTGCATCAACATATTCAAACTTTCAACATGAGTGAATCTTCTGAAAGTTTAATTTCAACAACATCATTAGTACTAAAAAGTCTCTTTCTAAGGTCTTGTTGCAGTTCAGGCTGCTGAAAAAACAGAACAAACCATGGTCCATTGCTCACTGCACAAGGATGGTGCAGTCAGCGTAAGAAAGGCAAAAATTCCATTTTTTTACGTGTTTGCTATGATGTCAGATGCTACATTTTCTCTGTTTTTGATTTTTTTTCCTCAAATTTTCTCAGAAGACATTAACTTCTCRAAATCTTAACTCAAAGCACATGAGATGAGAAATCTTAAGGACYTTTTTTTTCACATTTTCTCACATACTTGCATTAAATAAGAAAGAATACAAATCAAAAGCCCAGTTGTAAAAGCGGTAGTTGTCCAATAACTGATTTTGCTAGGTGCAATGCAAAAGCAGATGGAAAAGATAGTAACACGCTAAGAATCTTGGGAAGCCCGAAGTTTGATACTTTGAAGATTGTAAATGGTGGTATGGGTTAAGACAAATCATTTATTCGCTGACATGGTGATTACGAGTGCTACAAGAGTCACTCAGGGATAATAAATTTTGCTGCACCT
>PTEX01000039.1:3257930-3305851 GCA_003342815.1 Eudromia elegans | reverse complement strand
CACCTAAGTAATACTACAAAGCATTTCAAATTTTGAGTACTCCCCCCAAAAAGCTACTTGCATTCTTCAAAAAACATATTAACTGAAGAAATGCGAGCAGAATTTTTAATGGATATACCTAAGAAATTTTCAATAGGTTTATAAAAGAAAAAAGCAAAAATCCTCAAATTATTCCTTAAGCGTGATCTACATAACTGTAAACATGAAAACTGTTCTTTAAAAAATAATCAACAGGCTTATTTCTATTCCTGWAGCTTACAACATGAGCAATGTTGTAAGCTTTTTATTCCTGAAAAACAGCCAAACCAACTAGTGAGGCCAGGGCTGTCTTCATAGAAAGCAACTATTAAATAATAAATATAAAACCCAATAAGTTTCAGGCACTTCAAACCAGGCGCCAAACAGAGAAAGCTCACAGCAGTCAGTGGGCACATCAGAACCGTTTTCACTCACTTGTGCAGCTCAGAGCAGGATGTTTGGGTTTTGTTTTTGTTTTGTTTTACTCGCTGAAGGGCCTTTCAAAGAAATAATCTGCAGCGAAGACACATTTTAAATATGCCGCATAAAACTTTCTATTAGAGCATCTTCTGACACGGCAACTAGACATTACAGGCTCCTTCAGAGGTTTTCAACTTTTTTTTTCCCCATTTGCAGACCTCTCCACATCTCCCCCATGTTGACTCATGTGTAAATTAGGCCTATGAGAGACCTAGCAGGAAAGCAGCATGAAAATKCCCAGAAAAGGGGCACAGTTTGGGGTGGAGCACCTGGCCCTGATGAGCACCAAAACCAGCGTCTTTCACAGCAGGACATGGACACGCACACATATTCCTTGAGCRTGGCTGCTCCTGTGCAGCCAAACCGGAGGCCAGGGCCCGTCCTCTGTCTTGGCTGAAACTGTATCCTTAGCTGGGCCATAGACTTGGGCTCAAGGCTGAGATAAGCCCAGGTGAAACAGCTAAATGTGCTGCYGGCAGAGAGGTTTGTACTGAAATGTGGCTGAGAGCCTGAGCTAAGCCTTCGGGTCTGGATGATCCTTTGCAAGAAGGGCAGGCCTAGCCTGCATCAGTGTGTGTTTACTGTCCTAAATTATACTGCAGCTAGTGTCAGGAAAGAAAAACATGTAAACAAAGGGAAAACACYGGGTAAGGACACAACATAATGATGGAAAATACAGATTTATAACCATAAGAGCATGCACATTCCACACACATGCACTGTGTAATATAACTGCATTTCCTTTGATAGCACTTCAGGGTAATGGTTCGGTTTCRGTCATAAAATACAGCTCCCGGCTTCTTCGATAGATCATACATTTCAAGACTGTAGTTTCTAACTACCCAGCTGGTAGTCTGGGGTTGAAAGAATCACCTCCATTCATTTTACTGAGAGTAATCATGGTGTCCAAAGCCACTAATTAAAATAATAACTTAACACAAGGCCAGAAAAGAGAGAGTACCTTTTGTTTTTCCCCTCCGCTCTCTTTCCTCACTTCCCACTTTTAGTGCTGGATTCCTTAACCTTTGCCATGACTTGCTGATAAATAGTCTGAACTAAAATTAGATATATAGCAAAAGGTAGGTGTTACCATCTGCTGCATGTTGTTAATTCTTGATGGCCGGATAACATCTATTTTTGATGTTCTTTATTAGCTTTCTGAGGAGGAGGATAAAGGAATAGGCCTGTACTGCCACCATCAGTGGTTTTCAATATTTGCTGCTTTTATTCAATTGACAACCAGCTCTGCTTCAGCTGAGGGCTTTTAGAAGGACGTGCTAGGTAGGACAGCAGGCCACCCATACTCACCTCAAGAACACAGTGAAAGAACTGGCARTAACATCTGGATCCACATCCAGATGATAAACAGCCTATCTTCTTTCAATGTATTTGTGAACTATTTATTCTGCCGTAATCTTTTTGTTGTTGTACTCAGTAGCCATATTAGAACCAAGGAACAGTCTGTCCACCTATCTTGGTTGTCTGGCAAGGCAAGACGTCTCCCAGACATGGAGCAGTTCCTAAATGTATGCACACCACAAGTATCAGGTTGGATAGGCAATGATAGTTGTATTGATTGTTGACTGATAGTTGTATTAGAGGCTAAATAAAATAAAGTGTTCAAGCAAAATAAGTGTTATCCTGCTAAATGACTGAGGAGGCACCAGCTGATGGACTTTTTTTGTTTGTTGTTTAGATCTAAAGAAATGTAGTATTCTTGTCTCAGGCTGGATTTTCAAGATTCAGATGTCCAAGTTTAGTGGAATTCAAAAGTATATGAAAGGATAAATAAATMTCAACTTGCACAGCATGAGATAAATTGCTATGACGCCCTTGACACACCCCAGCATTGTCTAAAGGAATGCTGTCCCTTTTTAATTGTATTATTTTAGGCAAATGATCATTGCAGCATTTTGAAACATCTTTCTCTGGATCTTCCACTTTTATTCTCCACCTTCAAACATTCTCCCAAGGATGGAGTAAATAAACCATAAAAGAGGCTTAGTAAGCATGATTCTCAGCCACTTATTTGGTAATGAGCATGTAAATCCTTTAGAACAAAAGCTGAAGGCTCGAGTTGCCTCTCTGATCTTTTTCATTATACATAGCTGAGCATTTTGCATCACGCATGGCTGAGCATATTGCCAGCATAAACTGGGAGGAGAAAATAACTCGGAAATGAGCTCAGACTAAACAAGTTAGCTTGACGCTTCATCATAGGGAAAAAATCCCAGAAATAAATGAAAGGTTCTTTAAATATTTTAAAKGTTAGTAGTAACCCACATAGTGAATATTGCTTTTTTTAACACAGACTTGGAGTGCTTTCATTTGCCATTTTTCCACCTGGAATCCTAAGCACTGTACTTAGCCTTTATTTTGGAATTCAGACTTTGTGTACACTTCCTACCTTTGCTGTTGGACATCCTGCATTCCACACTACCGGTCGCCTCTTTCTAGGCTCCCCTTTTGGTCTTACTCAATAATATTGCATCTTCTCCTGCTGCTAGAAGTTGAGGCAGATGCCAGCAGTGCCAGTGAAGGACTCCCTTCCCTGAGGAATCAAACAGGTACAGAGTCTAGCTGTAGTGGACTCCACCCTCTTAGCTGGGGCGCTCCTGCTCTCCTCACCTGGCTGGCCAAAGCCCTGCCTTAGGTTTGCCCTTCCAACTGCAGGCAATCACAACCAACCAAGCACTGGTAGAACAGAAGGTGAGCATATTTGTTTTCAACATCTCTGCGGTGACTCAGTAAGACAGATGTACTCTTCAGGGCTAGTGAAGTTGCGTTGCCTTTTGATGAGTAGCTGAGGTATTTGAAACTGCAAAACAGCCTCCCAGAGGAGACGAATGAGGCTCAGCCTGAGACTTCGCARACTCTCATGAAAGACTCACTGCCTTGAAATGTTAAAAGGTAAGAAAGAAATAGCAACAGCAGCTGTAAATGTCAAAGAAGAAACTTCCTACTAATGATACATTAAAGATCTCCATGCAGAGAGAGAACTATATATGATATTAAGTTCTCCCTAGACATAGAATCGTGTTAGGTAGAGCTGGAATATTTGTAAATGAGGTAGGTRAATGCTTTAGCTGCTTTTACAAATCCTCCTGAAATATTCAGTGCTTTCCTTTCCAACCAAATTTAAAGTACATGAACAAATTAGCCTAATAAAGTGGATAAAAGGGAGTGTGTCTGCAGGTGAAAGAGTTAATATAAAGAACAGAGAATGACTCCAACCTACTGTGTAACTTAAAGGCAAGTGGATACTTAGCTCAGGATTTCTAAAATCATGGTTTGTGAGACTCCTAAGAGTTAATAAAAGGTATAAAGGCTGTTAAAAATGTTAGGTAGCAACAGCATCTGCAGCTTGTTTCTATATAGGGTTGGGTATGCAGATGGTTACCAGGAGCTACAACGGTGTCCACAAGATGGAGAACTGCAAGCTACCTTCCACTGACAGAGGCAGCTCAGTTCCTTCAAGGCAAAGAGTTAAGTACAAACACTTGAGGCCGCTAATGGTGGTTTGTTTTGATGCCCAAGCAGTAAGCAGAAGGAGCTACTTCTGATGCAATGACTGCAAAGAATGAGAATTAATAACTCAGTGGGTCACATGAAAAAAAGATTAATCAAAAGACTGTCACAGATGGTTTGAAACATGCTACTTCTGCCATAGAGGGTGCTGTCATTTTCTACTGTGTAACTAAGCTGAGAAATGCATAGAAGGGATGGTCGAAGATGGGGAAAGGACATCAGTAACTGTCAGATAGGGGCTGTGGCTTTTCATGCATGTGATCGTAACTTCATTAACCTGAGTGAAACTTCCCAAATCCATATCAGTTGAAGACTGTAGGTTCAGGAACTGCTACGTACAAACATGAGGAGTAATAAGAGCCATGCAAAAAAAAAGGCTGCACCTCACCTACAATACTCAGCATGAGAAGGAAATATAAATACATATATCTGTAAATCTTGCTCAGATACTCCCTTTCCTCACAAACACACAAACACATAAAGTATGCAAACTAATAATCACTGTTTGCTAATCCCTGGATATTGCAGARGAAGAAAAGTAATCCTCTCTAATCAGATCTGTATGAGGCTTTCATTTTTTTCATAATAAAACATTCATGTTACAGATGCCCTGACAGATTTTACCATCTTGCCATTTTATTGATTCCTAAATAGGAAAGCTATCGTACTTCTGCCTGCTTCTCATGAGGAGACTAATTAGATTATTTCATCATCTGGTTCATCAAAGCAGGAAATACTTAAGTGTCACAGCTGGTCTCAGACTAAATATCTAGTATCAAGATTTTAAATGAAAACTATTACATCTTCACTGGGTAAGAATTTCATAAATGGCTAGACAGTAAAAATGATGAAGACAACAGATATCATTTCACATTTCATGGCTGCAAAGGGAGTCTTAACTCTATCAGTGCGTTTGGATTTATTTTCACTTGCTTTTCTACTTCCGTCATGCAAAGAGGCTTTGTATAATGATCAAATGTGGAAAACTCAGAGAGCTGTTTAGATTTCAGCAAAGATTTATGATGGAGAATTAAAAACTCAGAACCAACTTCTTTACTTTAAGTGTGTCTGCTGTTACTGATGCRCCCCTTCCAGGTAGTGTATTCACCTCTGAAGAGCAGTCAGATATATGGAAACTCATCTCCCACAGAGTAAACTGGTCTCAGTGCATGAGCATTAATGCCCATCTCTCCACATCTGTGCGACATCTTGCACCCTTGCACACACAGCTGTGTACAAATTAAAATCTTACTGGAAAGAAATGCCAATACCACATGTATAATTTTATTGTGCTTCATCTTTTCATATGTCTCTTCTTATCTAGGGGATAAGAATAGACAAGATTCTCATTAAGAGTTTGCTCATTGTGGGGATTTGGAGTGAAATGRCCAACTATCACCAGCAGACAATTATCAAAAAGCTTTGCCTGTGAGGTCTACTTAAAAACAGCAGTGTGATAATGGATAAATCATTTCCTTTAAGTAGCATTTTCATGAAAATTATATGTAAGAGCAGAGTCTTAGTACAATACCAATACCACAGTAACTTTGTTATGGAATAATATAATCCTGTTTCTCTTACAAAGCTATAATGTTATTATGTAAATGGCTATACAAAGGCATGATTATATCAACAAAATGAAATTGTAGAGTAAGCCAGTTCCCAGCCTCTGTAAATGTGGCTTTTCAGCATTATAAAAACAGAAAGTTTCCTCTTATAGCTTCAGGTCTTAGTTCTGTTGAGTCCTCCTGCATTTTGAATCACAATTAACCTTGAAAATCACACGACCAAAAGTATGTAAGTGTGCAAGTTGTATCATGCAGTGCAAATCCGAATGCTATTTAATTTCTCTTACCTTATGCACCTCCTTGACCTCATCAGAAATGTAGAAATCCTTGTAGCATTGGCTGACCATTAGTCGGTCACAAATTGCTCTTTGTAATCTAAATCCACTTGGGTTTTTTAATGAGTTAGGCTGTAGGCCTCATAAAACTTTAGATGGAAGTTTTGATGGAGTCACTTTGATGTGGGAAAACGTAATTTTTATGTCAGAACTGTCTCTTTGAAGCTATAGAAACCAATAGATGAACCATGAACCTCAGAAAAGGACACACGCTTTCTTTCTGAGCTCTGCCTAACTTTTGGAGTGCACAAAGTAATGAAAAATACTTTGAGGTCAGAGAGTTAAAATGATACACTGAACACCCGGAGGACAACAAGTGACACGAAAATATTTTCAATAAACTACCTCCTGAATTAATAGAACATAACTGTGTTATAGAAAATTACTATTAAATAAAACAGCAAAATTTAGTTATGAATTTCAGTTATTGATCCTTTTAAAACATGACCTACACTGCTGATATTTTAGCCTATTACATTGTTAGCAGTATTTTTAACTTCTGTGTAATAAATTCTGCTTCTTTATACATATGATAAAGGTATGTTGATCATTTTTGTCTTTGTGAATCTTATTTTGCAATCTGCATGTGTAAAGCCATCGATTATGTGGATCTTTCCTTACATGAAATATTTTTGTTTTTTAAAAAAGTAACACATGGAAGAAAAAGACCAGAAATCAAATTCAAATTTGAATGCTCTGAAATTGACCTTTAATCAGTATTATGTACCAGCCACTCTGCTAGCGAGGCAGGCACAGGAGCTATACCACCATCTCCTATCTAGGCTAAACGATGAATCTTTAGACTGCAGAGGCATAAACTCCTTTAGGAGCTAGACAGCAATGGTGGCTTAGGAAGGCACCAGCAGCGCAGTGATTCTAGGTGAACAAGAAATTGCACAAGTCTCCCTTCATTATTCCACTGCATTTAGGGCACTGGCTTCTACTTTGCCTGTTATTTCCTTCCACATCTTTTTCCATCCACATTTCCTTACATCCCTTCCATATTAATTTTTTAGAAAATGCTCTATAAGGGGCGGGATTGGGGAGGGAGAGGAAAGAAGAGAAGGAAAGGAAGGAAGGAAGKACCTACGACAAGCCAAAATTCTTTTGTATGAAAGGTGAGGAATACCCCATCAGTCCTAGGATTATATCTTTCTGAAAATGTGGTTTAAACTGAGGTGAATAAAGGTAATATTACAAGTCTGCACTTCCTCTCCATCAGCAGGGGATTTGGTTACAAAAGAAAAGAAAAAATGAACAGAAGTGGCCAATATTAGTGTTAATGATGATCAATACTGTTGTTTAATTTTAACCTATTTTAGCTAGCAGAGGAGAACAGAAGGTACACTGAAAAACAAAACAAAACTTACTTTGCCTTTATAGCATTTTTATTAGTAGCATTTAAACATGAATATTCTCTCCCTAGCTGATCTGAAAGAAAGCAGCCTATACTCAGAGGTAGGGTTGTCATTTCATGTAGTGTCATCAAACCACTCACTTTGTTATCAAACACATAGTATTAGAAAAATAGCTGGATCAAGGTGCAAAGGCAGCTTTACCTAACATTGCTGCTGGAAAAGCGTATGTAGAGCTAGCTACAGCTCAAGAGCCTGAGCCCAGAGGAATTCCCACTCTAGGACACCGAGCCTTCAAACACACGCGCATACTTAACTTGCCATGAATTATCCTTTGAGCAGGATCAATCCTCTAACAAAATTGAGTATTCTGAAAGGAAGTTTTTGAGAGTCATGGGCAATCTATCCTTTGAACCTTTAAAAGTCTATCCTTCAATAAATCAACTTAAAAAAAAGTTGTTCTAATCCATATCCAGGCAGAGAAATACATAAATAGATGCATTGGGTTTTCCCCAACTGCACCCTTTCACAGCCCAGCCTTCTGTACAGCTACATGAAATCTTGAGAAAATTCCAAGAAAAATTATGAGACTTTGATTTAACAAAACAGTTACTGATGTGTAAATGGATGCTTGATTGAAGCCAAGCAGCTGAGACACTGAAGATGGAAAAGGAGAAAGAAATAGAGGGCACCAGAAATAACTAGGGTTTAGGGAAAGTCAGATTTTTACTTCATTTTTGTCTGCAGCAAAAAGCAAACTTATAAGGTAAGTAAATATTCTAAAATGAGCAGCAAAATTTTCAAATTTTCTTATCACAGTGAAAACACAAGAAATGCCACATTTCTTAAGAAAACAAAGTTGGGATTCAGTGCCAAGACCCTAGGATCATCTGTGTAGTCCAGACTGTTTTTTTACAGGATTGATGGGGTGTTCTTAAACCCAAAATCCCCCGCTGAGGAGGGCTCCCTGCAGTGTGGGACCCAGAGCGCTCCCAAGGTGGGAAGCCTGGAAAGCCCGCCCRTTTTGTCGTTCTGTCCCAACAGAGCTAGTCGGAAAGCGGACAAGTCCTCATTCCCTATACAGTCCGTGTAGTAGTCTCAGCTTCAATGCTGGAAGCCCAGCAAGGTGACCCTTATGATGAGCGTCTCAGCCTAGAGCTGCCTTTGTAGCATGTTAGTGGTGCAAAGAGGAATCAGAGCGATCCTGGGCAGACCAAGGGATCCATTCATCTGCCCAGCTACTTACTACGTGCTTCCTGTGCTGTCCTGGTGCGGCCAGGGCCATGTGAACCTTGCCGTCTTGGCGGCTGCACTGCTGGTTGCTTGCCACACTTTCAATCTTAGGGTTTTCAGAAAATACTCAATTAAGAGATATCTATCATGCAGTGTCCAGGCAAGCTTTTACACTCCATGGATGGCCAGAGCAGCTCTTGGGTTGCTATCAAGGCACCTGATGAACACTATCCAGACAACACGTCAGCTCCTTTGGCAGCGGAGCCACAGGCACAAGAGCCTTTGTGCTCTTCTCATGCGGCTGCCATTTCACTGTGGACCACACTGCCTTTTTAAGATGTAAATAGCATTTTTGATTGAACTATAGKAACACAGATCTCTGTGTAAGAAGATTTCCATCACACTGAGTATTAGCATTTTCCTCATTATTTTTTATTTGTCTAAATAGTTTGGAAAACAGTTYTAAGTCAACTTTTTACTGCTCGTTACATCTGAGCGGAACATTACTGAAACAAGACCAGCTCAGGCTAGTACTTCACTTTCTAATAACATTTAATCTTTCAAAAGAAACTTTCCTATTTCCACAGTTCACACCTAGCAATCACTATTCGAAAAACACATATCTTACTGCTATAATTCTTTTTTCTTTATAAAAGTTTAAAAGTACAAGTAAAGGTCATATGCTAATTTGACATTTCAAAATCATACTCAAGACTGAAGCTTCATAAAAATAAGTTTGATTATGACACTTGAAGTACTCTACATACAGAAACAGCTCAAAATTACTTCTTATTGCTTTATGTAGTAAGTTTTTTTKGGGGGGAGAGGGGAGTAAGACATTATTTTATATTATCTTAAAGCAGAGAAGAAAGTTTAACCAAAGGACTTTATCATCATTCTATTAAAATAATAAATAATAAGCAGGTGTACTAATAAAAGTACTTTCTAAAACTTCTTGAGCAGCTGCTGTTCTCATCACACCAAATTGCACCAATAAAAGGCAATTGGAACTGAACAATTCTGCTTTGCCAATGTACTGACAGTAAAATGCACTTGGACCATTTTTTTTTGTGGTATCTGAGAATTTTCACACACCAACGCAAAAAAAAAAAAAAAAAAACAAAAAAAAAAACAAGAAAAAAGAAATCAATTATCCTGTTAAATTAGTTAACTTTACTCCGTAGACTTCAGATTCTGCCTTAGAGGATTCCTAGCACTGGTGCTGAAAGATACAGTGTCTGGTTGGGGTTGCCTGTTGTGGCTAGACAATCTTAATAGCCTCTTTAAATAATGAATCAAGCACAGCAATATTGGTGTTTAACAGGCAACTCAGAAATTATCAGCTCCTACTACTCACATGAGACTTCGGAGTTAGCAATGCACTGGGAAGCTGTATTGAACCTCCTCCTGAGAAAACACCTTACAGTTTCAGTTTGGTTGCAGATGCTGGGGAACTACAYTTCTATTGTATTCACAAGATTTTATCACCGGAGGCTTAGAGAAATACTAGGAAAAAATAAATGTACTGAGCACAATTMTGTAGCTATATTAGACCTTACCAGGTATTACTTAGACCTTAATCTTCAACTTTTGATCCTCAGCTTGAGAAGCTGACAGCTGACGGCATGGGCCTTCTAAGTGACGTCTAYATCTTTCTTCACAACTACGTCACGTCTACGTGAAAGACGTCTACAGCCTGCAGAGACTCAGCAGAAAAGAGAGAGAGAAAAAGAGGTCATTCCTGAAGGCCCTGACAAGGATCACTGCCTTAGCAGGACTCTGCTGATTAGCTCAAAGGAAGGGAAAGGGTTCTCTAAATTTGCTCACATCCTCCTTCTTTTGTAATTAGAAGATATCAAAGAGACATTCACAGCAGCAGCTGTGAAAAAGATCTTTATTTCTTGTGCTATTTTAAAGAGCACAAAGGACAAAAACAAAACATGCACAGCAGTCAAGATTTGATGCTATACTTGATTCTGATAAACTTTACTTAGTACTTGGTGAACCGTGCTTGGGAGAGGAGGTAAATGCTACATGGGAACTCAGAAGCTCTAGCTAGCTAGCAAGTATCCTCTAAAAGCAAAAGGAGAATCTTATTTCCCGTTATATATGAAGTTGCATTTGTTTACGTACCATGTATTGGGACACTGTAGTCATATGATTGTTAAAGATGTAAGATAAAAATCATACACAGAAAAAAAAAATTCCTGGCAGTGACCCTCCCTGTGACAGTATTTTCTTTTATAATTTTTTTTAATCTCCATAATRTTCTCATAAGTAAAATACTCATTTGAACCATAGCACAAAGAGTGGGTTTGTAAATAAGACACTGAAAAGTTTTTAATCTTAATTATAAAATTTATTTTTAAAATTATTTTTTTACTAGCATCAGAAGTTTTAAATAAAGCTTTAATAGCTCATTACACTCCGAAAAGTGAACTGAATTTTAAAAAAGCATACAACGCATTTTGTTCCCCATTATGAACAACCACAGCTCAGGAGATTGCCACCAGGAAAGTCAGCTTGTTCATCAGTTCTGTCTCTATGGCTGCAAATGAATAACAGGCAGAGAGCTTCACAAGTCTCAAAACAAATTTAAGAACAACAATGAGCATATAAAATGCACCTTAAAAAAAATGAATTAAAACACAGGACTCACTTGCATGACTCAGTTTTTCAAAAACAAAATGAAATAGAAATTATAACATTTAAATTGTTAAATTTTCAGTTAAAGGTAACAGTTTAATATGCAGAATTTTTAAGATGCTGAGTTTAACACCATATACAGAAAGACTGAGTTGTTGATTGTTTTAAAAGCGTARTTTTACATAAAATGTGCTCAGCCAACAATTCATGTACCAATTAACACACGCACTGCTCCTGTTATTTCTTCAGAGGTAGACAAACAGATACAAACATGTAGGAGGATATGCTTCCTTATAATTATCTTTGCTCAAAATTCACTGCTTTGCAAACACCAACCTTCTTTGGGGAAATATATCCAATTTCGAACTATTTACTTTTCCTGTCACTCTTTAAAAATAATGCATTACCATCCAAGCATGATACTGGAGCACTTATGATGCCCAGATTTGTGACAGCTGCAATGAGAATATAAAAAATRGTTTTGTTTTTGTTTTTTCCAGAAGTTTGGAAAAGAAATCAGGGATGGTCTTACACTCTAACATCAGTAATTAACTTATTTTACTAAAGTCAGAATAAAGGAACAGCTTGTACAAATGCAGGTACTATAAATATTTTGCCACTTCAAGAATTTTAACTGAAATGAAACAGTTTCACTTTTTTTTACCTTCTGAGTGCACTATCAGTAATAAAAGCAAGTTCTAGAGCCTGCTGGGGAGGAAGGAAATTTCTGACTTAAGCAGAAAGACCCAAATCAGTTTTCATCCTGCAGAACAGTGAAATAGTCAATGTGCTGAAACTTGAGCACTTCATTCCCCCAGCTGGTCCAACCAGGCTGTAGGTTGCGAGCAAACAACTCCAGGCATTCCGCATCTGGCTTGACAAAGCCTGCCAGAACCTCTGTGCAAGAGAAGAAAAATAGATGAGGATAACAAGGAAAAAGGTACAAATAAAAATAACAATAAGCAAATGAAAAACAATCTCCCCTGTGTCGTTAGCAGATGAAAAAAAGGAATGTTTCATTAAAAAAGGGAGAGACAGCAAATTAATTTCAGGGTTTTCATCAACCAGCTTGACTATTTATAGTCAGAAAGTCATTTGAAATAAGTGCCCTTGAGATTTTGAACAATACTGTCAAGACCTTCAATAGCCTTGATTTATCGTTTTTCATTTAGAGAAAAGGAATGAGGATTTATTTCAGCATCTACGTAGATGACTTCTGAATTTTTCACTATTACCAACCACACATATCCCAAAGACTTGACTCAGCTCCTACAACACGGCAATAATTCTAAAAAGTGAAAATAGATTAAAAAAAAMCAAACAAATAAATAGAAAATCCTGCTTTGATTAAAGTATTTATTGATGACAACTGCTAAGAGGTAAAATAAGAAATACCAGTTTAAATGAGCATAACTCTCAAAGGGCTACAACAGTGAAGGGACTTCATCCTATCACAAATTTGGCAACAGAATAAATATCTGTATAACYGTGTTCTTTCATTCAGTAATATAAACCTTACTTCTTCAGTAATTGGGCATTTATATTGCTTAAATCTAAATAAAGAGAAACCTATCATTAACATCATCTGTGTCACTGATTATGACTAGTATTCTGGGAGTGAGAGAAAAAGACCTTGGTTATTGCATTTCACCTGAGAAGTACTATTGCAAATACAGTTATTGCTAAATAGGTTACTTGTCATACAKATCCATTTAGCTTGTGGGTGAATCAGAGAAATTCTTAACAAGGTTTCAGGAAAAGTATACAAAAATATTATATATATATATGCATATATAAATTTATATATATATATATAAAAATAGTAAAACAAAGGTTTAAGGAATATAGTAAGATAACAGAGTAGGAAAATCTGAGAAACCTATCTATAAAAGGTACATGGAATGTAAGCAGAGCATTCTGTGGTTGACAGAGAACAAAACCCAAGAAAACAGTCTCCTTTTTCAGAGCAAATCTTATTCATTTTTTGGACAAATTTCCAAGAAGCTTCTGCATTTTTGTAACTCAGATTAGATAAATCCAGTATTATATCACTCATCTTGGTCTCTTCAAACTCGATCATTTCAGGAAGCAGAAATACATCTAATCAACACACATGACAATRTAAGACAGAATGTTTTTTTTAGGGTACAATCCAAGCTTGACTTTTTGTATCAGCTTTGCCAGTCATGGAATCCTCATGTTAGATCTCAGCTGCTCATGTCATGGATTGCTCCTGCTGCAGAAATAGGAGCATCCATTTCACATTCCAGTGAGTGGCAGCCCACCCCAGATGCATTTCCTAACTRCACCACTGCTTCTTCAAAAGCTTCAACCCATTCAAAATTTACTCTCAAATATTTTGTAATGGATGTTTCCAGACTTTCTTGTATCTTGATATAGCATGTGAACCTATTTTCCTCTTCCAATTTTTAACAAATGGCAGATAGGTTATCATCAAGGCAGCTTTTAATCCAGGGAATACTGCAACCATAATCAAAAAATAACATAGTAAAATGTACTGTTCTTTTTCCATACTCGATTTAGTTTACAACCTGCTGCCAGCATTTTAACAAAGGTTAACAAAATTCCTAGAGTATTCCYTAGAGAGGTTGGAAAGTTGGGCAGAGAGGAACCATATGAGGTGCAACAAGGACAAGTGCAGGACCCAGCCYTAGGGCAGGAATAACCCCACGCACCAGTACAGATTATGGGCTGACCTGCTGGACAGCWGCTCCACAGAGAGAGATTYGAGAGTTCTGGTTGACAAGCTAACCATGAGGCAGCAATGTGCCCTCATAACCAAGAAGGCCAATGGGATCCTGGTCTGCATCAGGAGGAGCGTTGCCAGCAGGTCGAGGGAGGGGATCGGATCCTGCCCCTCTCCTCAGCTCTGGTGAGGCCACACCTGGAGTATTGGGTGCAGGTCTGGGCTGCCCAGTACAAGAAAGACAGGCAACTTCTAGGGAGGGTCCAGCGTAGAGAGATGAAGATGATTAAGGGACCCGAGCATCTATCATATGAAGAAAGAATAAGTGAGCCAGGAGAGGACGAAAATGGGATCTTAACATGTACAAATATCTGAGGGGGGAATGTAGGGAGGATGTGGCAAAACTTCTTGGTCGTGGCCAGCAACAGAAGAAGTGGTAACAGGCAGAAGTTGAAACACAGGCAGTTCCGTTGCCGGGTGAAGAACTTCTTTACTGCGAGGGTGACRGAGCMCTGGAACAGGCTGCCCAAAGAGGYTGTGGAGTCTCCTTCTCTGGAGATCTTCCAAACCCACCTGGATGCCACCCTGTGCCACATGCTCTAGGGGTCCCTACTAGAGCAAGGGAGTTGGACTAGATGATCTTGAGAGGTCCCTTCCAACCTCAGCCATTTTGTGATCTAAAAAATCCATGTTGCAGGAGAATGTACTTATTTTCCCCATAAAATAGAAGGAAGATATTGCAGAATGCAAGATCCAAAGCTTTCAGTAAGCTCTCTGTGAGCAGATCCTGGCATCTTTAAGACATTGTTTTGACCTAAGTGGGCATAAGACCATGCAGAGCTAACTGCAGGGACCAGGCACTTTACGTGACCTTCTTCCCTCTATATAAAAATGAAATAGAATCATCTTATGTGTTATATTCACATCCAGAGGAGGAAGCAATCATTTTGGAATGTAAGTTTCATTAAAAGCACATGAACCTCAATATGTATTCTGAAAACGTAGAGATTAAAAATATCATCTCAACATGCAATATGGTAATCATAGTTACTACTAAGCACAAAACACTTTCACGTCTGAGAGAAAGATTTTAAGCAAACAACAAACCACTCCTTAGTTGACTCAACAACAGGGATAAATTATTCTCAAAGAGAATCCAGMCAAATATTGCTTGGCCAGAAAACAAAAAGATGTAGCCAAGAAATAGGCAATTTCAGCAAGAAACAAGAAGATTGTGCCAATTTTTGAATCGATTTTGTCACAGAATTTAAAACGGAAGTTCCAGGAATCTCCCTCTCTCCTATTCCCAGAGAGAYAGTAATTCAGGACAATGCCTTCAGAAGAAACAGAGTCAGATTACGTATAATTCAAGATAACATTAGAGTATGATTTTTATTGCTTGGATATGGGTATTTACATAATCACATCAGGCAATAACTTTCACTGCAATGGAAATTACCGTATCAAGAGGGCAATAATGCGGCGATATTTTGTTGGCATAAAAATCTCATTATATTGGTTTCCTTGAACATCAACTTCTCCTATTTTAAGTTATAAATTATAGCCTTTTTGCTAGGGTTTTTTATGGCTTTTATATCATCAGAAGGCTATCTGAATACACACAAGGATCTGACTTGAAGCCCTTAAGCAAACTCTTCAGTTTCTCTCCTGACAACAAATGAGAGGGCTTGCATCAAGTAGGAAGATTAAATACTCATTTTTCTACAATTGGGATTTTTTTTTTGTTTTATCAGTAAAGGAAAAGAGATAATTGTAAGTAAATAAAAGTAACAATAAATAGTTTAAACATATTATTCATGATCGCTTGCAGGTGTTATAAACCCTAAGAGTGCAACTCAGACATGCAGGTATCTAATGCCGTAGGATACGCAAAGCCAGCACACGCAGACAGGCACGACACGGGTCTCCTGGGAAACCCACTTTCTTCTGGGACACAAACAGCACGTCAGGCAGGATACCTGCAACATCCCAAACACGCATCCAAGATGTATGCTGTTAAAAACATTCCAAGCAGCAAAGGAAGGAACTAGTTTTGTGATAAGCAACTGCTTCACCTTATCTTTTGAACTTCTTTTACCTACACAGCAAGTTCTGAACAGTGAAGTGGGTATATAAAGTGAAAATTACTTTGTTGGTTTTTTATTGTCCTACTTGTGAGCCATGCTAGGGAGAAAAATTTGCAGCTCACCTTCCAAAGAGTTTGTAATGTGGAGGCCCTTATCACTCAGTTTGTCTAATCCCTATTTATAGTAAAACCAGAAAAAAAATGAGAAGCTCAGGCAAAGTGACTGGTTTAGCACCCCTGCATCTTTCCTGAGTTTTAAGTTAAACTATATGCCAGTACTCCCATGGATAATTCTAATAGTAACAGATTACAAGGTACATAAGAAAAACAAAATAAATTTTCTTTTTATTTCCAGGAAACCTTTATTTTATTTGTTCCTGGACAAAACAGCCCAATATGGCTCAGATTTCCCATAGGGGATTTACCAGTATTTCCCACTGCACTTTTGCTGGAAAACATAAAGGGGCTAGAACATGACCTAGAGTTAAGCCCAAGGTTTTTGGGCATACTTTTATATGGRCATATTACTTCTAGCAATAAATGCATTAAATATTGGAGGAGAGACAGCTACAAGACAAATCTATAAGGCAGAAGAAGAGGAGAAAAGACATTTGAAGTTCAATATTGCATCACGTCTATGTTACAGAATACCTTCTAGGTTTTCTGAGAGCAACAGTGAATTGAATAAGGAAGAAAACCTGCTGTTATTTGAATCAAACCCATGAGTGATAAAATTTCATTTTAATGCATTTGCATAAAGCAGTTTAAATACATTTACAATGACATATTAAAGCCCTAAGCATTAAACACAGCACATGCATCAAAAACCCCTACAGTCGCGATTTCACAGCTAAATGCACCGCAGGAACTCAAATGTCCCTTTTTGATGGCTTGCTTTAATTTGCATCCTCTTCTTCCCAGAGAGAGATAAACTATTATATTCAGTCATTAAGTGGCTACATATGTGCCAACATACAGCCTTTATAGTAGTAACAAGAAATAAAGTGCCAGGCAGCATCAGTAAATACTAATATTTTTGGCTTTGTTACTACTTAAACAAAGCATAAAGAACATGTGTGACTCATCAAGTGTCCTTCTCCCTCACTGCCAAACCTGATTCTGTTCAAATTTCTTCTGAACCACTCTAGGACGTAACTCAGCTGCTCTCTAGCGGCCAAGAATATTGATCATTAAGGTGATATCCCTCACAATACTCAAATCAGAGTATCAGCTACTATGTTTTGTTTTATAGTCTACATTTCATTCCATAATCCTATTCTGAATGAAGCTGCCAATAATGTAGATGAACATGTATTTTTTTTAAATAGTTCAATAGTAAATTCACTCGTTAGAGATAATAAATACTGCACAATTATATAAAATCCTGGCATTTAAGTGGAGGAAATTCATATATACAAAGCAGCACAATATTTATTTCAAACTCATTCAGGAGTATGATTTATAAGGGATAAATCAATATAATTTCTAGATTCAGTACCACAAAAAGGAAGCACCATAAGGACCATTCTGGCACTAGCTATCTCTCTAACAAACACAAGCTACTGTGCTGCACTCTTGGATATCTCACAAGTTTGTGTCCAAGTTTGTGTCCAAGTGTATTTCTAAGCACTGTTTTTCTGAATAGGCCCTTCATGGCCACCTTACAAATCACTACCTACCCTTAGTTTAAAACTATACACATACTTCCTGCACTCAACCTAATTCTTAAAGATATAGCAACAGAACAGCAGGCAAGTCCTCCTGGGAAATGTTTTTTGTTTGGCTGTTTTTTACTTAATAAAAATATATGTCTATTACTAGTCTTGGAATAGATATATATGTGGAAGTCCAAAATGCAAATTTTAAACCCTCCCTAAAAGTACTAAAGCAACTATTAAATCTAGCATCCTAACTGAAGCCTGTTCTTCAGGAACAGGCTAAGGAAAGCCTCTCAGTGCAACAAAAGGAATGCACTCAGGGCCAGCCACAGGCTACGATTCCCTTCCTCTAACAGCAGTGTGCATTTCTTCTACCTGCTTTCTCTGATATAAATACACAGTACCACATGCACCTGAAATATCTGTAGACCTGCTGAGACTTTTCCCCTTGGGGGAAAATTCTCCCCTTGGAGGATGAAAAACACTTGTGACAAGTATTAAATACACTGCTTACTATATCACTGTATGGCACTTGGTCATGATGATGATGGAAAGAAGTAGTACTACCTGTTGAGAAAAGTAGCCAAAAGTAGATTTTCTCCATAACAATGTGTATATAGAAATGCATGAAATAAATTTGGCTTCTTGGAAATGAATTAGGTATGTTTTATTTCCTGCAAATTGTTAGCAGTTTAAAAAAATGTAAGTATTCATTTTTTGGATTTAAAGGCACATCTGTACTGCAAGTGTATAAGCAACTCATGCAGAAATAAGGAAATTTCTTTCAGCATGACATTAAAAAAAAMCCACTTTTGTGAATTATGTAAGAGATACTTAATTTTATATATTCCCAAGGACATTTTTTTCCCCAAGAAAGAACTTCAAGTCATTTGGGATACCTTCCTACATACAGATTTATAATCATTCCAGCAAGTTCCCAAATATAAAAAAAAAAAAAAAAAGGCAACAACTTTTTTTTACCTACATATCCAAGCATTCACACAAGAATTCACACAGTAAATTTCTACTCTTCATACTCATTTTCAGAAATAAAGATTTAGCTGTCTGGCATTTTTAGATATGTTGAGGATCAACAAGCCCTACTGAGCAAAAGTGCCTGGTCTGCAGAAAAGCAACTTTTTATGGACAAAGACACCTGATTCTAGGTACTCCATTTCAGATATCCAAGTGTAATGTTCTACAGAAACATTATACTTTAGCATTATCAGAAACATACCAGTTAGAGGGGGTTTATGTGAATGGAGACTGCAGGGTACGCTGACAATTAACCTATGGTCTGGAATTGGAAATATCTCTTCAGATTTCCTGTTGTATAAACCAGAACAAGATTAATGTGAGAATAAATACCACAAAATGTGAGGCAATCTGATGCTTTCATGGAGCTAGTTCACATAGGAGATAAAATGCAGAACGCTCATTCACAGTCAAACTTCAGATACGTCTGATGAAAGTTAAAGTTGCTCAGATGTAATGTTGGAAGCATGTTTGACTAAAAGGACCGTTTATTAAATCATCGAGGCTTTAAAGGAAACAAGGCTAATAATAACCATATGAAGAGATGGAGAGCAACCAACATATATGTCTGTTGGACTTCACCTGCAGAAAAGCACCATCAGCCTCAAAATGCCTTCAACTTGTGTCAAGGACTCATGGTCTAACAGCATCTGCCAACAAAAGAGGGTCTACCCACGKGCCATTTATGTTAGCAGTTCCCCATCCCCAACACAGGCAGATGTAAGGACAAAGAGCAAAATCTATTTCCACCCTTTAATCTCACTAGAGATTTTTCTTTATCTCAAAACTAGCAACGCTCTTTCTAGCTTAAAAAAAAAAAAAATCAACCAGAAAATGACATCAAGATCAGGAGACATTACGTAGTACAACACCATTACACAAGTGACACATACAAGGAGAATCCTAGCAGCCCCCTCAAAAATACATTCACCATAATAGTCCATCATACCTTAAGGCTTCCTCTACGCTTCCTTGAACTCTCCCCAATACAAGAACTTCATAGGGCTTTTTGTGGGAAGAATCCAGAGGAAATACAAATTCTCCAGATCTGGTAATCTAACATAAAGGAGTTAAAAATACACAGGGGAAAATTATCACATCCTTTTTGTCCAATTAGGGKTTTTTTTTTTTTATCCATTCCTTAGTCCCCAAGAAAGCAACAAGAGCAGTTAGGAACTTACTTTTACCCAGTGCCACTCAGCAAGTGTTTTCACAGACCAATGAGGATAGAGTTCGTCCTTAACAAACCTTAAGTGCTTCTGTCTATTAGTCACCCATGTGACTATGAGACAATTTGGAGCAGCTAGTGCTGACACAGGAACCTGCTTGATTTGCCAGGAAGACAAGTAGCCATATCTATGTGCCAAAACAGTGAGAAAGCAAGTTATCATACATCAATAATAGAAACATTGCAGGAAATAATAAAAAGAGATAAAGAAATTACATGTCTGAGACACTTTGAGAGATACCTCTCAACAGCATAAAGATACTGCAGTGATGGGTACAGGATGCCGCCTAGTGGCTAAATCTGCGAGATACCAGAATAAAAATTACAGGTGTATGTACGTACTTAGATGYTCCTGAGCACAATCTTTATTTACATATTTCTCTCCCTTCTCTGCAAATAATTTTTGGGGGGGAAGTTCTGACTCTGAAGAAACCTAAAGAAACACATTTAATTTAAAAGCTATTGTTTATAACTCAAAATTCTCAGCTTGTGCTATTATAAAGCTACTTAATTGAAGGAGCTCTTTTTATGGGAGTCCACATAACCTTATTCACTTTTCATAATACAGAATCTCTTCTCCGAGTGAAAATGACAAGAGAGCAACTTACAAGTGCAACCCTAATTTGGCTGCAGAGCTAAAAGGTCATAAAAGAGTAATCATTTCTCAAAWTGAATACAAAAGTCACTTGGGATTTGAAATTACCACTCACTGTCAAACTTCTCTGGGTTATTCAGAACAGTTCCCCATACTTTTGAGTTAACTCTGCTCTATGGTAGTGACTGCAGTATTTTTTCTGGATTCTGTCCTGCTCTACCATTTTCTCCTGTTCTGCTGTTCTACATTATTAGTGAGATAGCAACGTGGGAAAAACTATGCACACTGCAGCATTAGCAGGCAGACACAGCCTGCTGGAATCCACAACTCATCATGTGGGTACTGAGGATCCCCATACAACGTGACAATAAGAACAGCAAGAAAAACAAGGAGTATACATAAAACCCAGAAATACTTCCTGGAGGAGATCCTAGAGAAAACATGTGTTTCACATCTGGATTATGGAAGAAATATAGATACAGATATCCAGGAAGAAGATGGCTGCTTGTCTAGCGCTATACAGACTTGCTTCTTAACATGTGCAGCAACAGGTATCTGGGCATCTGTGTACCTATGTCTACAAAACCACAGGTTAAGAGGGACATTCTCCTTGGGTTTGAAGGTTAAAAAGCAGAGCAATATAAGACAAAACAAAACAAAACACTTAGAAAAGTAAAACATTTATTCTCCTGCATTGCACAATCATAATTTTAACATAAGTGAAATTAAGACACACAAAATATACACATTTCTCTCAGAGTTTGCAATGCTTTTAGTATCTGAGAAAAGGTGAGCAGAGGTGAGTCAACAGTCAGTACAGGCATGTGTGACTGAATGAGCAACTGTCAGCAGTTCTATGCTGAAAGCAGAAATGAATTTTTTGAATCTGATCGAGTTTGGATACAGCAGTGTCTGAATAGCAAGACAGGACAGTGGCAGTGATAGCTCTGTTACCTTCAGGTTCTGATTTGTAAGGAAAACAGAGACAGTGAGTTATGCCTGCAAACAGCTACAATTTTCCTTAGATACTTACATAGGTAAGAATTACACTTCAGTGAGCTTAACTCCAACTTTCTRGAGGCTTTTGTAGGGCTTTCAAAATAACACCTGCTAATCAAGCTCTCTTTATTTGAATTATGCTTCCATAATGTTTCAATAGGCACCAAAAAAGTAGATATCAGTATTTATTCCAGAAAGTTGCATGGCCTCATTTTCTGCTTGCCCATCTTCCAAACAGATGCAATTTTGTGGGAGTCAGGAGAGCCCTACTACCATAAACTTGATGCGACTCAGTGGACAGGCCCAGAAAATTTCAGGTTAAGGAATTCATAAACCACAGTACTCAGGACTAGCTCCTATTACACTTGAGGAAAAGTGATAATGCAGCAGTAAAATCCTCTTCTTCCCACCAGACTGAAAAAGACCTAAAAAATCTAAATCAAACATCTAAATCTTTCTTCAATCCTAGAAATACTTACACTTACTTTAGTGAGCTTTACGGTCACTAAAGTAATTACTAATTTAAAATGAATATTGAAGGTCCCCCAGGATCAGGAACTGACTCCAGTATTTTCTTATAAGTATCTCTAACACTCCCTCACCAGGTAATTCAAGAACCAATCTTGCCAATACTAGGTATACAAATGACACAAAACATTTCAGTGAAATCCCTGTGACATTTTATAGACTTGAAAAATAGGCAAAGGCCAAAATTTTTTCTATTTTAAGTTACAATCCTGCACATATATGTGTCTTGAATTGCATCAGCATACTCAAAAGCTGAACTACACCCATGTAAGCAAAAACKATAAAAGTTTGCTTGATTTCTGTTTTAAAAGGCATAATAATTCAAATTTAGAGTAAAATTTACCTGTTACTCCTTTTAACAGATTTATTTTCCCATGGTGGGTCTATCACAATTACATCATATTTTTTCTTATCTGAAAGGAAAAATTAGAAAAAAAATATTTTTAAAACAAAACATACATTAAATCTACTGGCTAAAAAAAATAAAGGTTTAGCTACCCAACTACTACAGATAACACGTATATAGCAGAGTATGCAAATATACTTACAATTCAGCAGTGGCTGTAAACATGAAATATCAGATAAAAGGAAGCTGCTTTTTGGTGGCACCAAGTACTTCTGGTCCATTAACATAATCATCTTTGCACAGCTTGAATTGTTTTCTATAACACACGAACACAGATCCTGCTCTGAAATGAAGGTTTCGTCATCTATTGCTCGTACAGTTTCATGATCACTGTCATTTATAGCCGGAAACTGCTTTGCCATTTCACATAATTCAGCCAACCCACAGCCAGTGTGTCCTGGAACAACATTCTTGCTGCAATTGAGTTTTGTAGTAGTGCAGTGAAGAAACCCACTTTTGAGTCCTTCCTGGACTAAACGCAAAGTGCCGTCCCAAATCAGTTCCCTGATCTGCATAATGATACAAAAGAAGTGAAAATGGTCTTTCAAATATCTASTTTGGGGAACAAGACATTAATCAAAGCACATTTTGAATCTGCAGACTGAAAGATCCTTGCTAAATATTGAGATCATTGATAATAGGTAGAAATATCATTACAAATCTGAAAAAAAAGAAAGACTGCTGAATAAAATGCTTCCTAACCTGAGGCAGATTAAAATTCTAAATAAATCTATTTTTCAAAATTATTCCAGAAGTCTGAACAAGTGTCAAAAGAATCTAAATTCATTTTTGGAGCTACAACCTTTAACATAACAAATACATTAAAATACATATATATATATATATGTATATACTAATCTGTAAACAGTATCGGAAGCCAACCAGGATCATTGATTTTTCAAATATATGTCTTTTTCGCATATTCATCTAAAAAGCTTTCAAACTCATAACAGTCTCTAGAAAATCTAACTCTTCTACATTCCTTCTCTTATTCCTATTGTTGCCTGCCTTTATTTTAGTTGAAAGGTTTTCACACTCTTAACCTTATGCTTTAGGATGAACTACAAAGTTCTGTAATTCTTCACATGCATATCTTATAAGCAAGAATAATTACAGGACTCCTATACTATAATGCTGCAAACTACATTTTTACTATGAGCTTGCTGTTATGCAATAAGCAGGAAAAATGAGTTATGCAAGATGTATGTACACATCAAACATTCTCAGTAGATTACAATTCCAAGATTTATTATTATGCTTTACTAGTAATAATTTTACCAGTACAYCACAAACATAAGCCTAGAAAGAGACTCAACTTCCAATTAATTTGTGATTATTAATTTGTATAAATATCAAAATGTAAAATATCAGGTGGAAAAATTCTTTCTTGCTAGCAGAAGTGAAACATAGCATCCTGATATGCCAAAGATGACTCTCTTCAGAAGAGTTTACACTGTTTAGTTCAAAGCAAAATTCATCACTATATTATGTTCAGTAAGGTATAATAGTTAAAGACTCTCTGTGAACATGTTYTCGAGCTCTTTGAAATTTCTCAGTTGCAGTCTGACATCTGTTTTGTACATTAACTACATATAAAATATTTCAACTGGGRACTGGAGAGATGACCATCTGCCTAATGGAACAAGCTACAAGAAGGCGGCTCATAAGCATCTTGCATTCCATATACTGCTGGTACCATGTACCTGCAAAATAAGCCTTTGTTCAAACTCACCTTTGTATGGTATTCTAACGCATCCAGCTCACCTTGGTTAAACACACATTTTCTTTTGCGTTTCTGCAGAATGAGTAAACAGTGAAAATAAGTCACGATACTCGAAAGAAAAAMAAATTACTTAAATATCATATTAAATCATAAAAGTGGAAAAAAGGTCAGTATCTTTATCACAAGTAAAAATCTATTGGGGAAAAAAAACTATGATTTTAAAATCTCTATGCTGCTGCAGGCATTCTGAAAACACAAGAGCTTAACAAAGCTATTTGATATTGCTCACAGGCACTGGAACCTAATGCTACCTAGCACACACCACAGATTATTCTCTCATCTGCTTTGAGCTCACATTAGCAGGTACCTGTTTAGTTTCGAGGTGCGGTTTATCACTAACAAGGGAACATGAACCAGGTCTTCATAATCAAACTTGTTGATTTTAACTCCTGACACTTACATTTTAATGGTCCATGGGGAAGGATACTGAATACTCAACACACTGCCAGTAAACTCACACTATCTGTTAAATATGGACTATCATGACAGCTACCACAGTTTTAGTTGTTTAAATCCCCCATCACCACAAGCAATACCAGAATAGTTTGCGAGCAACCTACTGCATGTGAATCACAGGATGCACAACAGTGACATGAAGGAGACAAGGACACCCTCATGAATACGTGTATTGTATGTGGATCCTAAAAACTAGCATGGAAACGTTTCTGTTTCTCCTGCAAAGTCCACGCTCTCCTACACAACTTTAGAAGACAAAAACCAGCAAGGTGATGCTGAGGGTAGGTTATTTAGCCAGGAACACCATCTCAGGCCACGGTGTTGTGGAGAACATACCTTCCTTGCGCTGGCACTGAGATCTCCAGGGCCAGCCTGGGTTCCTTCTCGCTGCTCCACCCCACTGCTGCTGGTGTCCATGGGGCTGCCCTCAGAGCCGCCCTGGCTCAGCCGCTCCGGAGCAGTGGCCAAGATGCGCGGCTTTAAAATGTCAAAGAACTCCTCCCGAAACACRTATCTTGTTTTTCCTCTTTCACCGCCCAGTTGTACAGCGTCTCTCGAGGCGCAGGTGGCAGCGCAGGCAGCAGGGGCACAAGCACCGACAGCAGCACGAGGAGGGTGCATGAGGGAGCCGTGCATCTCGTAGCCGCACTGGTTGATGAAGGAGAGGTGATCCAGGAGCCACCCTGCTCCCAGCTGATGCACCACGGACATCGCAAGGACCCCGTTCCAGCGGGGGGGAAAATCCTCCCCCAGAAAGCGGAGCGGGTCTTCACACCCCCTTTCTGGAGGAATCTCTTCCCGTCCTGACTCTTTTTCCAGAGTTCAGAATTACTGCTGTTCAGCCCTTCAGCGCCCATCTTGTGGAAGGCATTTCCATACCCGTGCAGGAGGCACCAGCAGCTCCGCAGGAACTTCCAACTTCACCACATGCTCTGTGGGATCCTCACTTCATCTTTTTGATGGCAGACAAACCTATGAAAAATTATAAAACCTATCTAGAGTATTAAACTACTCTAAGATCACTCCTTTAGCAGGTTAGCATACATTATGGCACCATAGCAGTTATAAGTCTTAGAACTGGTATCACAAGATGCAGGGGCATGAATACTTGTAGCTTTCACATGCTGCGGAGCAAAGCAATAATCTTTTTATGTATCTTAATTTTTTCTGAAGACTCTCAGTTTCAAGAAAACAAGCTGGTCAAATTCACCCTTCCATGAAGCAAACTGAGTTGTAGGAGCCTTATGGCTTCCGATGTTACTGACATTCTTTACACGGTTCTGTGGCTGTTAGAGAGGAACACAAGAGTTTGGGTGCAGGTTTTTTGTTGCTTTGATTTGTTTTTCCTTCTTGTCTCTTACCAAAAAAAAAAAAAAAAAAAAGAAAAAGAAAAGAAAAAAAAAAAAAGAAAAAGCTTCTTTCAGAGCCTAACGGCTCCGTTTGCACAGCAGCCCCCGAGGCCGGCAGGAAGAGCGGTCTCAGGTAAGGACAACGGTCATCACAGCCCTCCCCGCCGTAACCACACCGCCTTTCCCCCTTCCTCCTCCTCACCCTCCTCCGCACCCGTCCCACCGCGGAGCTGACGCAGCCGCGGCGCACGCGCCACGGCCTCACTCACCTGCAGGGCGAAGACCTAACGTGCGCGCCGCCATCTTGCTGTACGGCAACCTCTCCTCCTAATACCTTCCGGGGGCACCTGCGCGGGAGCACAGCGCGGTTTCAAAACACGCTTTCCCTTTCTCTTCCGCCCAAGGAAGAGCGGCGGTAACAAAAATATATATATTTTTTACACATATACGTACTCTTGTAAAAGCCTATCCACGGTTCTGCGTGTATGCCCTGTGTATATGTGTGAGCGGCAGCCGGGCGAGGGGAAGTGACGACAACTCCCTCCTCCCCTCCCGGCTCGGCTCAGGGCTGTGATGCAATGCGTCCAGGCGCCGTGCTGACGTATCTCTGGCGCGCGGATTTGAAATTTGGGAGGAAGGAGTCGCCGTGGCGCCGTTAACGGTAACGGTAGTGGGGGGAACTATGGCGGGTGCCTCGTTGGGGGACCCATCGGGTTATTTTCTCTCAGCGGTGGCCGCCTGCCCTGCAGGCCGGCGCCTGGGAAACGCGGCCCCCGTCAGCGTTCGGCTGCCTRGGGCGCAGCGCTTAGCAGCATCGCCCCTATCCGGTCGCGTAAATACCCCTGTTTTCCTCGTCAAAGAGTTTAACCCCCTGTGAAGGCAGCTGGGTACAGCTGTGCCCAATAACGCCTTGCTCCTAGCCTTGCTCGGGTGCATTGGCTCCAGCAAACTGTAGTTGTGAGCTARTGATCTGCTGTTTGTGTAAATACCTTGTGTGTAGCAAATAAAGTTATGGGAGAATGGAGTTTCCTACCTCCCCTGCCCCTCATTAATATTAGGTCACAACTGAAGTGCCTTTAAGAAAGCCCACCTAGGAAGTGGGCTTAACAAGTTAAATTTGTGTCACGTTTGCAATAATTGAAATTTGGAAGTGTGATTGTGAAATGTAATTTTTGTTGATGGTGTGTTCTGGTAATGGTTGCCATGATAATTTTTTTATTAGTTCAGTCATTAGAGCCTATCRCATAAATCATGTGCATTTCCTGTGGAGCAGGTACTATTTTTTGTTCAGTAATTAAGTTCWGTTTGCCTGAAAATCTCCCCTTTAGCCAGTGCAGAGAAAAGTTCAATGCTTCTAGTTTGATCACATTTTTTTTCTCTGTAGTTGAAAGGTATGCGTACTATTAATTCAGAATAGACTTCTCAGGTGTTGTGCTTTCTATGATACTCAGAAATCATTCAAAAAATTGATATATTTAATTAGCCAATTTGATTTTAGTATCTGTAACTAGAAATGCTCCAAAATACAAGTCAAAATAAAATGACTGGTTTGGAGAAAGCACTGCCTTTCATCTGTGAAATGGTTAGTTTAAATGGTTGTACTGCTGCAGTTCCCAAATCAGTCATTCAGCATTCACCTGTTTATCAGGTATCAGGTTTACATCTGTTTGTAGCAGGAAGCTTTCTGTTTAGATTAGAAAATATATAAATCCYTTCAAAGAACATGCAATATTTTTGGCAATTCTTGGCATGTCACACTGTTGCTGGTCTAACACGCAACTCCACTTGCTTAGTCTGACTCCTCAGAAAGTCACTGTGGTGTTATGAAAGGCAAATATTCTTAAATCCTAGATTCTTCCATACTGAGAGACAGTGGTTTGCATTTTAGCCACAATGAGACGAAGCTCAAGTACTAGCGGGAGCAGCAGTCGGCTCTCTGTGATGGCGCTGAGAGTACAAGACACGAACAAGATGGGCCTGCAGACACCTCAGATGTAAGTGCYACTGATCATGTTGTTGAGGGGTTCATACAGCTAACTTGGAAGAGATTGCCTGAGAKGTGTTTATGAGTAGGGCTGTAGCAAAGTGAAAAAGATTGGAGCAGCAGAAAGAAAATTGCATGCAGCAAAGGATATTTGTATACRTGCTTCAGTTCTTCAAAAACTTCCTTGCTTAACATCAAAAGTGTGCATTGTACCTCTGGAATAAATATGTGTATAAAGCTTTAAATGTCTGAACTAATGTCATCTATGTGTATATGCAATATGGTTGGTATATAGTTACTTTTGAAATGTAAGGCTTTATGCTGCTGGTATGACCATGACAATTTAAATTGGATTTTTTTTTTTACATAGTCATTGGAGAATGTATGTATATTTATATAAAGGTATGCATATAAMACTTCTTTTATAAATATTTTTGATAATGTACAATAATATATTGAAACCAATTGACGTCTCCAAGAAACTGCTGTGCTGAAGATGCTTAGATTTAAATGTGTATGTTACAGTTTTCTTACATGAGCAAAAGATGGAAGGGTAGAAGCAGTCACTTGTATCCTTCCCTTTCCCCCAGGAAGGACAGAGGAACATTTGGGAAGCTGAGCATGAGCAAACCTACATCTGGAACTTCTGAAAGAAAAGTCAGCTTTTTTGGCAAAAGGTATTTATGCCTCTGTATTTCTGTACTGTAAATTTAACAATAGCAGTTCCACAGCACTTTATAATTTTTGTCCAYTGTAGGGAAAAATGGATATGAGGACAAAAGATTATCAGTTTTTTTCTTCCTCCACTTGTTGATCACCAGAAGAGGAATAGCTTTGAGAGATACTCTTCTTCTTGGGAATGACATGCACTACATAACTTGCAGGGTGGCTCAACACATTTATTTAAGGAAGAAGGTTCCTCACCTCCAAGCTTGAGAGATGTTTTTATATCCAGATTTTGATACAGCTTTCCTGATAGTTTGGCTTCCTAGGTTTATATTTTTCTTACTCAGAAAAAAGTTGTCTTCTTGCAGAGAGATTATTCCTCAAGTATTTTAAGCTTTGATGAACCTATTGCAACATTTTGTTTCTTCACCTAAGGGGAATTTTTTCGTTCTTATAAAACTTTTTCTCTATATTAACTAGAGAAAATGTTCGCCTAGAAAGTAGCAACCTGTTGTCAGGGGCCTCCTCCTGTTCTGAATTGCTGTTTTTCTTCTGTCATTCTAATTAAAGAGAAACCTCTGGGTATCCATGAAACATAAAGATAGCAAATGTACAGACTTAAAAATATTTGGACTTTTGGCTATAKATATTGTTACAAGAATTGTATGCTACTTTGGTTAGAACGAGCAGCGTTGGAGGCTCACGCAACAGTCAGTATGGTGTATTTGGTACAGAGAAGATCAAGGATCCCCGGCCACTTCATGACAAGGCATACATTCAACAATGCATCAAACAGCTTTGTGAGGTAACATTCATTTTAAACATTTATTTTAAATTATCATTTATTTTTATTATTATTATTAATTTAAACTATTATTTTAAACATTTGATTTAAGTAAAAAAAAATACTAATAAAAATATTTATTTTTCTTGGCTTCAATTTTAGATTTATCTATTGACTGATCTGTTACTTAATATTTCTTTTTCTCAGTTTCTCGTTGAGAATGGTTATGCCCATAATGTCTCCATGAAGTCACTACAGTCTCCATCTGTTAAGGATTTCTTAAAAATCTTCACTTTTATATATGGATTTCTCTGCCCTTCTTATGAACTGCCTGATTCAAAGTTTGAAGAGGAAATTCCCAGAGTTTTTAAAGAGCTTGGGTAAGGTGATTATTGTTGTTTCCCTGTTCCTGCTGCGCATACACCTCTTCCCACAGCAGCTTCAGAACACAAAAAAGAGACCTGATCCGAAGGTAGCTGATACCAAGAGAGACAAAGCAACATAATAAGCTGACTGGGAAGGGGAATATGCATTTGGGCAAAGGAGTTTATAAAGAAATTGTGYATACATTGTGTGAAGCCCTAATTTTTCCTAATCTTCACATATGCAGCAAATATCAATTTTTTCATTTCCAAAAAGAGAAACCCACCGCAATGGAATTGTGCTATAAGAACTCAGCTTATCTCTTCTTGATGTATAGTAAAAAGTGCAATGAAGTTTGTTCTGCCTTGCAGGTTTCAAAACCTACGTGTAAAATTGTGCCTTTTTAGCTTTATTCCCTTTTTTCCATGGCTGTTAAAAATGTGTTTTCCCTTGTAGGTACAATTTTCCATTGTCAAAGAGTTCCATGTATACAGTGGGAGCACCACACACATGGCCTCAGATTGTTGCAGCTTTGGTCTGGTTAACTGATTGTGTCAAGGTATSATCTGACTTAAAGAATTTCACTTTTCCGGCTGGAATGCTGTTTTCAATATCTTTTAATAGCTTTCTAAAAATGCCTTTGTTTACTTATGTGAAAAGTAGGTCATCTTCATTGCCATTATGAAACTAGCATTTAGCCTGCTTTAATAAAGYAATGCCTAATGTTTGTTATTATGTAAATTGAAAGTTTTAATGTTATATTATGAACTTTTTTAAAACTACATTCACTGGATAAATTGGGTCACAAGAAAGTAGTATAATCTATTGTATATACCYACCTAGTGCTACCTAGTTCACAGATAAAACATTTTTAGGACATAATTTAGGACAATTAAAGGTATATTTTTATTGAAGAAACTTCTTGTGACATCTGCCATCTTCTGAGTTTGAAGCTGAAGGATGGATTTTTCTGAAGCAGCTATTCAAGTAACCTCTGATTGTGCAGAGTGGTTTTTTTTTGTCCGTGTTGTTTAGGTTTGTGTGTGTTTGTTTATATAGATAGATAATTCAGCTCATGTCTGAGCCATATTTGGAATTTGTGCCAGAATTTCACCACTGCTGAATTGGAAAATACATGTGACTTACCAAGGCAATTCAGCAGTGCTRACTGTCCATCTAATGCCATCTAGGCTTRTAGCCAATATAAGGCAATAGCCCTACMCTGATAYGCTCTGAAGCATCCCCATTACATCTTACTTGCTGAAATCCCAGTTACTCTGCTTGTCACAGACATGAAACTAATAGGAAAACTAATCAAGATTATCACATTTGCTCTTTGCATGTACATCTATGCCTTTTAGCTGTATTCTGCCATAAAGGAGAATGCACCATCGTTTGATGATGGACAGAACTGGGGAGGAGAAACAGATGATGGAATTGTGCATAATAAGGTACCATGAAAAAGTAAATGATTGTCATATTTTGTTTAGTTCAATTTTGCTAWGTGCTGTAGCTAAACCATTTAAACATGGTAAAATAAATGTAACTGTTACATAAATGTAACTGAAGAAGTTGACATCTTCTTAGTTTGGTATGTAAAAATGGTGGATGTACTGATTTTTACTCAAATACTTAAAAATACAGGAGCTTGCTTCCTTCCTTCCAGACTTAACATTCAGTGTTTAGGTTTTAGTGAATTGCAAAAAATCAAATTAAAATGGAATTTTGAATTTTGGCCCTCTGGGTAACCAGTTTTTAACTCTAGTATTAATTCKCTGATATCTCTACATGTGAGGTTTAGCATTCATATTTACTGAAGAGCTCTGTTAAATGGAGCTACAGCTGCAATGAACTCAGAGGATCATACAGTCTAAGGTGATAATATTGTCACTGCTATCCTGGATATCAACAAAAAAATTGTTTCTAAATCYTTTTTAATAATGCTAGATACATTATTTTGTCTGAATATTGCCTACAGACACTCTATTAAAAAGTAGAAAAGATGCCCACAAACCTGCATGCAAGTAGACTTTACAGAAAGCAGCAAACTTGTGAAAGCTATTTTTTGCCTCTGTATAATTTCATTGATTGTGCAGATTTGACTGTCTAATTATTTTACAGCCCTTTGAATCTTCATGTAAGCTTTTTAAATCATTTTCAGCTTTTCATGGACTACATTGTGAAGTGCTATGAGCACTTCATGAAAGGAAGTGATATTTTTGAAGAATTTGATGCAGAAGTGCAGTCRAAATTAAGTGAGTATCCTGTTACTTGTTTCTTTTCTCCTAGCATCGGATTTGCTCAGTTTACAAATAAGACTGATCTGAGATGAGGAAAGCTAAAATTTCCATTTTCCTCAGTTACACTTAGTTCTCTTGTTTTATGCTTTGGTATCAGTACAGACAGGCAGGTCATGCTCTGCTGTCAACTCTTTCCTGTGTAAACCTGTTGTTTTCAATGACTTTGTAATGATAGAAAAGCAGTATGCAGGTAATCGCTTGCAAATACCAGCTGTGCAGATCATTCTTGTTTCTAAAAGAAAAAAATCTCACTAAAGGCTGCAGATGTGATGAGAAAGAAATATCAGTTCCTTCAAAAAGTTCTGAGAACAGTCTGTGAGTGCTCCATACCCTATCGTGAGGATTGCCAAGCATGACTCAAGTTGGTGCTTGCCTTCAGAGAGCTGAATGTTTTTGACTCGTTTATTTCCTTGTCTACAGAAGTGCAACAGATAATATTGCACTTATCGGTTGCCCAAGGAGGGAAACACCTGAGTCSTTTATGCAGTGCAGACTGAGGACCCTTTTATTGCCAGCAGGAAATTGGAGAGGAGGCATAAATTCCCAGACAGAAAGATTTTAGTAGGAAAAACTAATCATGCTATTGTTGGGCAAAAACTGAGGGAACTGAGAGAACATGGCTCAAGATGCAAGGTAGTAAACTGATGAAAAAACAATATACAGATTCCTACTGAGACTACCCTTGAAAAGATAGAACAGATCAAAACTTCTGTAATAACTAATATTGCTACAGTGTTGGCTAAATGAGAGTTTGGAATCTGACCTCAYTGCAGTGATTTTAGGCTTTTGTATGATTCCTTGGCTGACAAACTTGTTTTAAGTGTTTTGCTTGTTTGCTTTGTTATGAAAGCKTCTAATATAAAATTTAGTTTTAAGTTTAAAAGTTCAAATAATGGTATTCATTGGGCTGAAACTACAGCAATTACATAGATATTCAGTATAGATCATATTCAGTGAGATTGACTCATATTACTTTTTTTTTTTTCCCAGAGGATTTATTCAACGTAGATGAATTCCAGCTAGAAGGTTTAGCTGCGGAAAACAAAAGGCTTCATGAAGAGATTGCAAGACTAGAGAAAGAAAGGGAGAGTGAACCAGTGAGTAAACTGTGTCTGTGCTTGTGTACTAGGGGTGGAGGGATGGGGACCTCTGTGTTCAGGTATGGATACTGAATGTGCTCTGTCATTATCCTATATCAAAATACTGAAAATACAGGAGGAAAAATGGAAAATTGTTTTCAGTGTTCTAGAAGATTCTAAAAAGACCTAGCTGTTACAGACTGTACCACTGTATTAGAACACATTATCATGGAGCCTTCAAAGACTGTTTGTTGGACTGTTGTGCAGATATTTTCAAATTATGAGATCYTGCGTTGACTGAAATCCTAATGAAGTAGTTGAACCATTGTTCATTTGAACTTCAACAATATCTCTTCCAAATATTTATAGGAAAAAWTTTAAGGGGTGGGAGTATGGAAAACATTGGTAACTACCAATCAAAATACATTTTGGGGAAAGTATTTGTTTTGACCATTTCTCTTCCTAATACATAATTAAATTTGAAATGGGTTAATGACTGCGCAGCTGGCAAATTGAGAATCCAGCCTTCATACCAAATGTGTTCTTTATTCCTGACTTTCCTTGTCCTTGGTTTCATCTACCCTTTTTGTATTATTGTAATAATTTTTAATTATCTGCTTCAAGAACTTCATTTATGCTAATGCTAATCAAAAATGTCAATATTAAAATGCAAGAATTAAGATTAAAATATTTTTTCAGACCCTTTCTATTATTTTAAAGACTTAGACTTGAGTCAAATGCCACAGATATAAACACCAAAGAACTTTGATCATGTTTTAATTTATGTTGTTAAGGTTAGCTATAATTACTCTATTGTCCTGTCTGGAAAGGACTAAATAGTTGAATAAAATAATTGGTGTAGGTAATGAGCATGTGGTTGTTGTTTCCGCTCGTTAACTAGGATCGTTTAGTATCACTGCGAAAGCTGAAATCTTCACTTCAAGCTGATGTCCAGAAATACCAGGCTTATATGGAAAATCTAGAGTCTCATACAGCGATCCTTGATCAGAAAATTAAAAGTGTTAATGAAGAAGTTGAGACAGCAGGTAAGAAAGATCCTGCTCATAGGTGAGGCTAGAAATAACTTTAAAAATATTTTGTAATTATCAGCTTTGCAACAGAGAGATGGTTTGTGTATTGCAATTGTAAAAATGAATTTTGCTAAATAAATTTCTCATAAAAGGGTTTTTTTTTCTGTCTGATAGGCTTTTGTACACTAGAGACATGAAATATAGAGGACTACTCACCAAAATATATATATTGGKTTGAACTGTATAGGCTGATGTTTTACAATGGTTTTATGAATGCTTTGTGAATTTAGAAATGGAAGTAGAAGCGATGAAGCAGGAAAATGCCCGACTCCAGTACATCTTTGATAACCAGAAGTACTCAGTTGCGGACATTGAAAGAATAAATCATGAGAGAAATGAGCTTCAGCAAACCATCAACAAACTGACTAAGGAACTGGAAGCAGAACAGCAACAACTGTGGAATGAGGAGATAAAATATGCTAGACATAAAGAGGCGGTACGTGAAAATCCTGCAACTCTGAGAGGCAACTCTCAGTTTTCCTCACACAAAATTAAACCTGAGACTTACACTATTGCTAGCTTCTTTCCTAAATAATACAACAATAGCGTGGATGTCTCATAATGGCCAAAAATGGCAAAATTGATTTCTGCTTATGTTTTCTCTGAAAAAAAAATCTTCTTCTGTTTTGAGCATAATATACATTTATTCTTGTACTCCATATATTTTTTCTGCACCGTTAGGGACATATCAAGAATTTACTGTCGACTTTCACCGTTAATATGACAATGACTTTGATAACATTTCCTTGAAATTGCCTGTGTTAATATTTTATATCAAGGAAATAATGCGAAAAAAGTGCTTTGAATAAGTACCTCTACAGGTATTTAGAGCCAAATGAGTCCTTTACATGGAATTTCTATTAGAAACCTTTAAAAGGGACAAATTTATTTCTTCATTTTACAGAATGAGATGAAACTCTGAAAGAAACCTAAGGGTGCACTTACACCAAAAAAATGCAAAATGCTGAACTGTCATTACTTACAGCTCTTGCATACTGTGAAATATCCTGGAAATATGTTCCTTAAGAGCAGTTCAAACACCTGTTCCAAATATAATATTTGCAAAGATTTTCATTTGTATTTTTCTTTTTTTTTTCCTCCAAATAGATTGAAACACAACTGGCAGAGTATCATAAGCTGGCTAGAAAGCTGAAATTAATTCCGATAAGTGCTGAGAATTCCAGAGGCCATGACTTTGAGATTCAGTTTAACCCTGAGGCAGGACCAAATTCCCTAGTCAAATACAGAACTCAGATTAAAGTAAGTAGCATCAAGTGCACCAAATRTTTCTGGTAACACTCTCATGTGCTTGGATCCCTTTTAATTTACACTAACAATTTGGATAATGCAATTTTTCTTGCGTACATGTTACAGGCTCCCCTTATGGARATCATAAACCAGACTGAGGAAGAAATTAGAAAAGCTACTCACCGGAAAATGAGTTTGGAAGATACTTTAGAACAGGTATGTTCTGGTCAATGAAGATTAGGATCTGAGACGTAATAATGGCATATGCTAGTCTGAACTGACCTTTTGGTCAGTTGACCAGTTCCCTTTCTGGAGGGAAGTAATAAGATGATTGCTTTACTTATGATAGAGCCTAAATGCTTTTGTGAGAATTTTAGGTTGTCTATTAGCTGAAAGAATGTTGAAATTGAGTATTATGGAGTTACATGTAATTGATGACCATAAATATCTGAAAGATTTGGGTTTAGTATTTTAATAAGCTGTCTATTCCAATCTGGTTTCCCAGTTTGCCATCACTTACTGTCTTTGGGAAGATTTACAGCAATACTGGTGTCAGATGGGGTTGAAACAAGGCAAATTTCTGGTCAGAGAACATGCTGCAATACACATTGAAGAAATTAAGGGAACAGTTCTAAAATTTCTGTCCCTGGAAAACAATGATCTAAAMTTTATGCTAAATTTCATATGGAGATTTCCAAAAAGCTGTTCTTATTGAGGGTTACAGGTTACTCTTTGAAATATTCTTTGCTCTATAAAACCCTYTGGAAAGCTTTTTGGAAGTTCCGTATGATTTGGTTGAAACCCAACTTTAACACTGAAGTGTTGAAAACATTAGTATATTTTTCTAAACCGTAAGCAATTCACACTGAAAACTTAGAACTCTGTATTCAAAGCTCAATCTTCTAGAAAAACTTCAATTTCTAGCATAAGATCCTTTAAAGGTAACAGAAGCTTTTAGCATTGTATGTACTGAAGATATTTTTTCATCCCTCTCTTCTTGGGAAAATATGATTATGGGGCAAAAAGTTAGACTGCACAAATATCAAATAGCACTTAACATTTCTTTATATTTGTACCAAACAGAAATTGTTCTAAATATACACTTCCAAAGTAAATGAGTGCTTTTTGACTATCACAGCTATTATCTGTAATGGCATGAAGTTGTATGTTGTATTTCTCTTTTAAAACTTCTTTACAATCTCATTTCTAGGTGAACACAATGATAGAGGAAAGGAAAAGCATTGTGAAAATGCTGAAAGAAGAAGCTGAAAAGCTGGATGATCTTTACCATCAGAAGCTTAAGGTAGAACATTTTTATAGCTTGATGTCAATTAAGAATTTATCTTTAATGAAAAGTTGTGCTTTATTTTTCTTTTTTTTTGCTTGTTTAATTTAGTGATCCATTCATTATGGTAAATCTTATTTTGATATACTTCCTTTTGTGTTTATATATAGTTTTGGAGGAAGATAGGGGATCAAGGGTGAGCATCTGCCTGGTGTTGCTTCCACACATCTTGTCTTAGTTATCTCTTCAGATACAAACTGGAAAAGGGAAATCTCAAAAAACTTTTGTTTGAAGGCTCTTTAATTTGCTTTTTTTCTCTTTTTTTAATTGCAAATGAGGCAATGCACGTTCACTAATGTACACATGGTGTTGAGAAATATTTCCTACCTTAAGAGAGTCAGATTACATTTTCTCATACAACAATCTGGTATATTACCTTGGCAAGTCCTGTGCAAATCYGTAAGTTACTTTATCCCGCCATAGAAGCAGCCGCATCCACCTGTTGACCACAGGATGTCTCAGAGCATGTGCTTAAAGCAGATTTATGCCTTGTTTGATCATTTTAGCGTATAATCATTATTATTACACTTTGTACTAAATGTATTACCAAATTAAAGTTGAGGAAAATATTATTTGACTAGAAGCACRTTTTAAATTCTCTCTCTCCACCAAGGGGGAGCAGTCCCTCTCCTTTTTCTCACCTTTACTTTAACAGCAAAAATAGCCTCCTAGTCAAAAACTAAATGGCTGCTTCCATACCTTTTGAGTTCTTTAAGGTCATGYCTTTTGAGGCTTTGGCGAGCACATAGTACTCAAGAGAAAAATGCTTTCAGAAAAATTGGAAACTCATCTTTTAATCTTTGCTAAGGATGGAGGAATAAGGGGAGGTTACGTTGATTTATACTGTAGGACAATCCAGAAATTTTAATTTGGAGTGATGCGTATGAAGTTACATCTGTTGGCTAGTTCAACCATAGGGATGAGTAATCAGAAATTTTCCTATTATTTCATAATTCATGTCATTTTTTTCTTTGCTGTCACTTGCAGGAGGCAGATGAGGAAGAGCAAAAATGTGCAAGTGAGCTGGAATTGTTAGAAAATCATAAACATTTACTTGAGAGCGGTGTCAATGAAGGTCTCAGTGAAGCTACGAATGAACTGCATGATATTCAGCGACAGTAAGGCCCATGACATTAAGTTTGGGGTTGTTTGTTTATTTYGKTTGTTTGCTTKCTTGCTTTTTGTTGTTCTTTAAGGATATARATATTTTGCTAAGTTCTAACGTAACTAGTATTGTATATATGAATATCTAAAATAAGTCAGTGAGCAGGTATTCATCTCAGTGTACTGATTTTGAAAATTTACAGTTGAATTATGGTACATAGTATTTTGCTAGGAAATTTAAGGAGTCTCTTCTAGTGCACTGCTGTTTTCCATGTACTTTTATAATACATGAAGTTGTAGTAAGGATATTAATTTATTTCCAAATAATCATCATTTTGACAACCACATTATACATGTTACTCTGCAGATACAATTCTGGTTCTAAATACACTGCTGTAAGGTACTTTTTTCTCATATTAATTAGCACACGATAGTCCTTTTTCTTCTAAGTCAGATATTAATTTAAAAAATAGGCTGATCTAATTTAACTAAATTATGAATAATCTGACAGTGTATCTGACTTGGTGAAGAGATCTTTTCAGCTGTCAGGAATTTTACGATAAGACTTTCTGAGGGTCTTTATTTTCTAGATACCAAGTTGTTATGCAAACAAAAACAGAAGAGAGCAGGAAAGCAGGTGATAACTTGAATCGTCTTCTGGAAGTGATTACTACTCATGTGGCATCTGTAGAGGTAAGCTAATATTTGATATTCTGAGTGAAATCTTTCTACAGTTATCTGCAACTGCAATTAAATATATGAATTTTAGAACTTACTCTTTTCAGTTAAGTATCAATGATTAATGGGCGCTATATTGAGTCCATGAATTCTAGTAAATAAATTGTTGATAAACCATTTGATACAGATAATCAGCAGTAATCATTAAATGTGAGGACTCAGATCCAGTCAATCTCTGAAAGACAAAGAAATATTTGACTATTGGCACTTATCCATGTAGTGGTAGCTTAAAATGCTGTAGTAGTCACAGTACTATAAAGACACCATAGYTCTAATTGAATTTCTCAACTCTATTCTAGAAATATATCGACGAACAGAATGAGAAAATTGACAAAGATTATGAAGAATTCATGTCTGAAGATCTATTGTCATCCTTGACCAGTATTCTAGACAGCTACAAAAAGAAGGCTGAAAGTATATCAYTACCAAAAGATTAAAATTCTGGGTTTGTGATATTCTGGTATGGGGTCTCATAAAGGATGAGCACTTTCTTTTCAGTTATTTCTTTTTTTCTTTTATTTTTTTTAAGCTTAAAGGATATTTCTGCACTTCATTTGAACTGCATAAATATATTAAAGGATTAAACAATATGTTTGCAAATTTTTTAAACGGCTTTGTTTATACCTTATGCTCGTCAGTGCATTTATGGAGGACTACAGATGTCTGTRACAGGACAATTGTGGAACAATTAAAGATAAATTTTGCTGTATAACCACGCACTGCTAGGAATTTTCAGTAAGGCAAGAGTTTCATTAGCCTTTTAAAATAATGAGCCAGCCTGCCCTTTGAGATGGAACTGCAAGTGACRGCAAAACGTAGAGACTACTGTCAATTTGAAATACTGCTACTCAAAAATAACTACCTATTAATTGTATAGGTTTAAAAAACACCAATAAATGGAGGAAAAGGTTTACACTTTCCTTTTCAGAATGTAGTTTATATAGTTGGTAGTACATATATACATTTAGACTGACTGTACATGTACTTTACAAAACCTTAGAGAAAGTTTATCAGCAAGACCAAATGTAAACGCCTCCCAGTGTCCTGCCTGGATGCTGTTATCTATGGTAACTAAACTGGCCAGAGATCCTTCTCACATGAGCATCTTTTGAGAGAAKATTATACAGCAGTCTTGTATGTGTTTAAAGAATGACAGATTAGTCACTTGCAAAACAGCTCTGTCTCTAACTGCTTATAGCCCCAGATGAAACTTTAATGTGCATCCTTATATGTATACCAGAAATTGCTGGAGGTAGGAAACTCTATGAATTCTGATAATATAGTTAATCAGTTTTAGATGTAATTGATGTTGGATACATCAAAAGGTTTTGCTGTTAAGCTGGTAGGAGAGAACCTATCTAATTTCCTTTCTCAGGAAAGTAGCAGGAAAATTAGTGTACAGGGAGATCCACACATAGATACATAGAAGAAAATGTAACCAGATCTTTTTAATATGGACTTCTGTTTCCTCAAGGCCATATTAGAAATGGAAGTCATATACCGACTGCATTTTTTTTTTTATTTTAATGTTAATTTCTCACAAACTGAATTGTCTTTAATTCTATTTTTTTCAAGAATGTGTATAAAATTTTGTTATCCTTAATACAGTGTGTAAATCTTTGGTTCCAGTATGAGCATTTTGGTTCAGACATTATGGGTAATGACAGCTATAATTTAAATTTCTAAGTTTCTGTTCTTCAGTTACTCTCCAGAATTTTAATTGGACAACTACAAAAGCTTTCTGACAAGTAGACAGTAGTTCTGCTTTCTTCTATTATCCTCTGTAATTTTACCTTTAAAGAATCTCATTTGCTCTTTAGCAATCTAATCTTATCAAATCTCAGTTTCTTCAATATCCTTAATTAAGCAAAGGTGTGAAACATACAGAACAAACATCATGTGAACCCTTTTCCTTTAAAAATAAGCTTTTTTTTTTTTTAGGGACTGCACATTGTTTGTCTTTCTCATGCCTTTTTGTCTCTGATTCTGTAGCCACCTGTCCTTCTSTGTACTAGTATCTGTATTTTCTTTGCTATGTGGCATTTCTTCATGTATGGGTGAACATAATAGTCTGATATTAAAATAGTTTGTATAATAAAAGTCCACATTTGAAATGTTAGCAACATGTTTTTATTATTGGGGTAACCTACCATCCCATATATCAAAAAAACCCCCTGAATTCAGAATCAGCTGAGACTGTTCTAGGTCTGGTAAAATACTATGGAGTTTTTTATGTCGCACTATCACTCTGTTAACAATGTGTTAGGTGGGTGTGAACTTTTTACAAACACACAAGCATTTCTCAAATAAATCACATAAGCAGGAAAATTAATTTATCCTAAATTGTTTAAAATATAGATATTGGGCTGCTTTTGCTCGGGTGATCAATCATAGGAACCTGATAAGGCTTTTTTCTTAACTTTGCTGCATCCAAATGTACATTCAAGTGTTCTTAGCTATACAGATCCTTCTCCTTACCTTTGCCATAATATGCAGCACTGCATGTCTATGCAAGTCTTGGTATGAAGCTGGATAGCATATAATTCTGTGGGGTTTATTTAGTATTATTTTGATCTTTTAAGGATTTTTTTTTATCCTTGCTCTACTTTTTGTGCCAGAATTTATACACAGGTATCCTTTTCTTTGTTTGTTTGTTTTTTTAATTTCATCTCCTATCCTTGGTAAGAGACTAAAAGAAAATGCTAGCAGCTGAAGACATTCATTCTTTAGCAAGAATGAGAAATTCCTTATAGCAATGATGTATAATGCAAAGGAAGCCCAGAGTCCTTCACACTACARGAAATGCTTTCATTCTATACAGAGCGAGGGAGATTTTGTGGGCGATGGTACTGACTTCTTCCTATGTCTACTCTAGGTAGCTTGATCTGTAAGAATTTTGAGCTCTGCAAAAATAAGCAGCATATCACTTTGTTTTGCTTTAATCCTGGAAGACCCAACATATCCTTTCAAGTCACTTAGTTTTACTCTTTTGACAGTAGTATAGAGTAAGGCATTGTCTTGCTTTCTTGATACTTGCTCTCTGGWTATTGGAACAGAAAGAATTCCTGCATGGTGATCTTTGAGGATATTTTTTGTTTGKTTGGTTTGTTTTGTTTTGGGTTTTCCTTATAATGGCCTTGTGCTGGAGATCTTTGTGATTTACTGGAGCTTTTCATTTTTCCTTGCTTCTAGGAAGATTTTTGAAGGTAATGAGAGACCTTTGGTTTACAAAACCTTTTCAAGGAATAGGAACTTGGAAGACAAGACCCATACAGTTCTCTGCTTCCTCACTGGATGAGAGACTATTGCTCCTCTAGACACGTTCATATCAGAGAGGTGTCTTCTGCCATATTTTCRGAGATGGGCAGAGACTGTTGAGTGAGTCTGAGAAAACTCTTGTAATAACTTTGCAGTGATCTTCTGCAGACCATGTGCTCTGCTAGTTCATGGCACTGTTCTGGTCGATGTCTATTTGCATCAGTAAGCAGCAAGATTCAACAGAGTAGCAAAGCATCTGCCCTTTTGTTGCCTGTTTTTTCACTTACGGATAGATTRGAAATTAAGGCAATTTCTTCAGGAGGTTATTTCCCTTAATGTGAATGAGTTTACAGACTTGACAAATGGTAGTAAGAAGTCTCCCTGTGAAAGGACCTTGTTATCAAGTCCTTGTTAGGATCCGACCTTGTTATCACAGGTCAGGTAATAGTGGTGTTGCAATGCTCTGGGTATCACTTGTCCTTCTGTGATAGTGTCAGTGCAAAGCAGTTTTTGCTCACCTCAAATATTTGAGGAAAACGTGAACAAAACAAGCTGATGGTTAGAGCTCTTGATGACATTTTGCTTTCACAAAGGCTCCATAAATGGGCACGAAAGAATAAAAGGAGAAATCCCAGCCTCAGCTAGACAGAAATCAGCTCCATTATTTCATGCTATAAAAGATTCCTGAAATATCACAGAAAGTTTTGCCTGCTCTGGAAAAGAAAGACAAACAGTATTTTKGGGAAAATCTATTGAAATTTGCAGATTAATCTTCCTGTCCAAGCCCCTTTATGAATCTCTCATCCAATCCTGGAGTTTCAAAGCATCATCATTTTGGATAACCTGTGACACTGAGTATCTGCTTCAGTGTTCTAGTATTTCCTACCTGTTCAAAGCCGTGTGCTCYCTCCCTCCTTCTCTCCCTCTCTCTCTTTCTCTCTCTTTCCCTTTCCTTATACAGGAGAAAAAATTCACCCACCCCTCCATACCCAAAAATGTTAAGTGCCATCATTCATCAGAAACCATGGAACAGGATAACTTTAAAGACACTCACCATTTGTAGTAGAGCAGGAGCTCAGTTATTAGACTATGCAACCCAAGAATTCTCTGGAAATTATTAAAATATTAATGCTTGAAATCATTAATATTTAATCTACCACACTCCAGCAGTCTTGCCAGGAGTTCAGAAACTTGTGTTTACTCCCAGTGCTATTTGTTATTTAGTCACATTTGGTTTTCACTTATTCAAGAATTACTGATGTTTCTTAGTCTCAAATAGGAAGAAAGTTTTGCAGGTTTGTTCTATCTCTATTCTCTGAAAACAAAACAACAACATAAACAATCATTTTGCAAGTGGGAGCTGACTTTGGCAGTCACAAAATACAGTGGATTACATCAGACTTATTTATGTCGTGCCCACTTCATTTTGGGCTGTTTTCTTTAGTCTCTGGTGGATGTGTAGCAAGGGCTTATTGCTAACTTACTTACTTTTCAACAGCGGTTCCTCAGCCCCTGAAGAGACCCTGAAAGGGGTCCAAGACAATCCTAGGGTTGGCAAGTCACCAGATTATATCCTACAAATATTCTACTTAATCTGGTCTCCTCCTCCCAAGTAAAGCTTTAAAAAAGGTGCAAGAAACTCTACAACAATTAGATATGGGATGACTTGTCCTCCAACGTAAGCTCTTCCTAGTCAGTAATGATACTTTGTTCAAAGTCTAATAACTAATTCTCCTCCAAATGCTCTTTTTTTTCTTTTTTCTCTTTTTTTCCCCCTTTTTTTTCTTTTCCATTTTGGATTTCCATTCTTATCCGTATAAATGAAAAATATTTTTAATCTTGTTCAATTCTTAATTCTGATAACTTGGACCACCACATATTTCAGAGCACAATTAGTTTTTTGGAAGACTCRCTATCAGTTTGAATGTGTTTAACGTAACTCCATATACTTTTTTCCTGCTTAATGAGAATGAAAATAGAAGTTACTGATTTACACTTCAACCTATTACATTTTCTCACCTCTGAAATAAATAATCCCAGTCTTTTTAGACTCTACAATGAGTTATCAATGAATTTATTCTTTCTGTAGTAATCAAGGCCAATATTTCAATTGGATTTTAAATGAGAATGTACATTGTGGTTTTTTTTAATCAACTGCACAATGAGCATTTAGAAATAATTGAGTTTTATCTGTAACACCCAGCAGATACAGTTAATTCGAACCACAGGGGAGTGTATGAATTGTTACTCCCTATTTTCCACAGTCACTTCCTGTCTTGCCTTCAATTTATTAAAACAAGTTTTCTTCTGTTAACACAATGGTCATTTAACTCAGAAACTTAGACTGTCTTCACAGTTGGAAGTTTCACTCCTTCACTTGCTTGCTCATTTTCTTTCAAGCTACTAATAAATAAACGAAACAAACACTAGATAGATAGCACTTTGGTAACCTACTTCTCCACATCCACCRCAACTTGAATATTACAATGAAAATAATTTTTTGTTGTCGTTATTTCACAACATTTTTTTTCTCACYTAATGCTTTCTTAATAATGTATTTTTTTGGTTGGTCCCTGTCAGAGGTCTCCAAATTTCTAAGTATGAGCTGTCAGACTCTTCCTTTTGTTAGATATAAAACTTTTGTTACATTAAGAGAAAGTGGCATCTTTTGTTAGGTCATTTGGAAATTATTGTTCAATATTCTTAAAATCTGTAGGCAATTAATATCCAACATCACTCAGTAAACTGTGCCACTGCAGCAGGCCTTACCGAAGGGTTCTGTGCTTTATTCCAGCAAGAACACCACAACTTTCATTACACAGTTTCAAAATATTCACTTTTAAAAATGTCCAATGCTAGAAGTTCATATCTTCGTTAACCATAAAGTAATCAGATACTTAATTCACTCCTGAATGAATAATTTAGGTCCTAGACTCATGCTGCTCATAAATAAATACTCTCCAAAAAGTAAATTTTTGGGGCATCATCTGTCAAGCAGCAGCAACCATTAGACACTCTACTGCTACTGTTARATTTGGAGAATAGTAGAGCTGAACACCTGACTTTAAAATGCAGTAGGTTGATGCATGCAATTATCTCTTCTTAACATCCCTTTGCATAATGATAGAAAAATTGAAAAATGCATACTGGTAAATAGGTAATGGGAAAAAAAACCCTCATACCACCGGATTAACAACTTTGTAACTGCAAAAGCAGTTTTTCAGGCCAGCTTGCAAACAGGCAAAACAAAGACCTAAACTTCAAGCAAATAAAGTTTCTTCATTTTATATAGAACTATTCTTCCTTCCTTGGCATATTTAATTTGAAGACAGACGAAAGAATTTATCTTTCCCCCCCACCAAGTAATTAACATTCCAAAATAGAATTGTTCTCTTATATCTAAAAAATTACACTTTGCGAGCCTGCTGAGAAGCAAAATTCTGTTTACAGGACTTGCAACATAACCAGGCTTGACATGCCCTGCCAGTTCTTCAAACCTGGCCTTAGAGATGCTCTGAGTCACTGGTTACGTATCTGTCCTTCTTTGAAAYGCTCGGCAGATCTCTCCTCCACTCACTGGGCAGTATGCAGCCCCTTTCATTTTCTCACAACACTCCCTGTCCCTGAGGTTAATCCACTAGGCAGTCATTCATGAACATTTTCTGTATTTTAAATCTTCTTCCTCATTATTCGACCCCATGCACTTAGCTCCTGCATTTTTTTAATTGTGTCTTAATGCCACTCTGTTATATAGACCTTCCCTATTTGCCTTCACAGACTACTTCTTCTCAAGCCAAAAGTCTGAATTTAGTTCATCTGAAGCAGTTGCACTTTTCTGAGCATCCTTATTTGTATATTTTCTAGATTAGCAGGACGGAGCATGTTCTTCTAGACAGTTTTTATTTTGTGCTCATATCCTAAGAATGTGATACACTCTACTTGGTCCTTAACCACTGCTGAGAATTATGTCAGTATTTTTGAAAAATCTTATTATCCATGCCTATTCCCAGATGATTCTGAACATACTGAACAGGCAGATCAATCAGCATTGGTGAATTCTTCTTGCTTTTCAAGACAGACTTTTCTTAATTGCTTCCTGTATTCCTGCCATCAAGAGTGAATGCGAACTATCCACCAGTACTCTTAGAGCTGAAGCCCATGTCATTGGTGTAATGTTTTTTTTAATTATTTACGTATAATCAGTTTATAAGTAAAACCAAAGAAGACTCTCCTTTGCCTAAAAACACATCAATTKCACACAGTCCTTTAGGGAAACCACACAGGAAGATGAGAAGAAATACCTTTTTTGAAACTACTGATGGTAACAGAGTGTCATGCTCAAAAGTAATTCTCACAAGGTCAGAAGTACAAGACAAGATCAGAAGTACAAGAGAAGATACTGAAGGAAGTAGTAAGAGTTATCTGGTTTGTGTTTTCTTTTATTGTTTTGAACCCTATATTTTTTCCTTCTGGTAAATTGTCTGGGTTTTGGATGCTTTCCACTCAAACAGGGTGCGTCTGACCTAAGCAAATAGTGCCGATACTCAGTGAGAAAAGTTTCTGTTCCTCCAGGCACCTGCTAGTTCTTTCAGGTTGTTGCAGCCAGGACTGTAAAGCAGGTCTCCAAMACATAATCTGTGTCATAGCCCAGCCTCCAGGTCAGCACAGCTCTGCAGGGGTCGCAAAACAAAAGTGAAGAGTGAAGCCTGGAGGTTTCAACATTTTCATTCAGTCAATTTAACACTTTTTCTCAGTTAATATCAGACTACCATCTAATTAAACTAATGTGGATAGAAGCTCCTTGCAGGATATATTGCCCTCGTTTCTCTCAGGTAAGGAACAGGGGAGACAGCAACTTAGTCCATGTCTGACAAAAGATGAAATTAATATTCACTACAGTGCCAATAACAGATAATTAAGTACTCACTAAAGAATGCAATCTTTACATGGAGGTATCCAAAAGAAAGGGAGAAAAAGGTTAAGGAATATCAGTATAAAGTCAGTTCTTAGGTGTGTTTCCTTTGCTCAGCTGGCGGCACCGCAGGGCTGCGCACGAGCCCTGGCCACAGGAACGACACGCAGCCCGTAAGGACGAGCGGTGAGGCYGGCCGAGGCACACGGCGTCAGGGACAGCAGGTCTCCCCGCGCTAACCGCACCGGGCCGCAGCGAGCAGAAGCGGCTCCTGCGGAAGCCCCAAGGCTCCGGCTGCACCGTCTGCATTTCCATCTCCCAGCCGCTTGCAGGGGGCAGTCCAGCAGGAGGATGCGCGGGAGGCCACCCCGGCACGACATCCCAAGGCTTCCCCAGCAAGCGCGCCGCGCTGCCTCTTCAGAAACTGCCAGGACCGCCCGTAATGACGGCCCGAGCTGCTGCTTTTGACTGCGGCTTTGCACTACTGCAGTGCCACACACAGAGAAATGATTAGGACCTTGCATACACAAAGGACTCAAGAACTTCATTACACTTTAACTTCACAAATAAGTTTTCATTGAAATCTGATTCTATGATTGAAGATAATGAAGCTATTTACTATAAAAAAAAAAACTTACAGCGTTTGTGGGATTAAAAAAAAAATCTGTAAGATTTTCCATGATTTTTCCAAGATCCTACTCGAGGACTGCACAGACACTTCTGCTTTATTTACATAGTTCCTCCTATGTCCCAGCACTCAGCAGGAACTTAATCCTGGTTCTGCTGGCAATCAATCAGTCAGTCAATCATMCTCTCCATGAAACAATAAAACTGACTCCAAAGACTCTGAGGACTCGTTTGTTAATAGGAAGTCAACAAAAGGGCTATTTGCACATGGGACTCCCCAGGAATCTAATAACAAAGTTAACACCTAATCACAGTTTTATGACACAGCCAATAAACGCCAAGGGCGGGGGCGCGCAACGGCGCTGGGCACCGCGGCGAACACCCCGCGCGGCGGGGCGGGCAGGGCGGGCCGCACGGGGGGCGCCGGCG
>PTEX01000039.1:3205151-3255812 GCA_003342815.1 Eudromia elegans | reverse complement strand
CCCGCGTGGCCGCCGCGGGAAGCGCCCGGCCGCAGCGCGCGCTTCTCGTCCCGCTGCGCGCGGCGCGGAGCCGAGTCCGCAGCCCTGTGCTCCGCGCCGCCTCTGTGCAGAGCGCTGGGAGGCTTCTCTGTGCGTGTGCTCCCCGCCGGATAGGGGCCCGAACAGACGTGTGGCTCCTGCACGTCTCATCAGTGCGCCGCCCTTYGGCTTTCCTGCTTTCCTTTGCGGAGGGAGTAGCAAATCCATTAGCTGCCCACGTGCCTTCTTGTATCGTGAAGCACACAGAAAATTGAGCTGTAAATTACGCGCTAATGTAATCTGATAAAGTGTTGTGTTTTGGTTCCTTCACCCGGCGTAATTTGCGCTTTGCTCTCTGGGCTATGCCTTCCTGGAGGAAATTTAGTCTGGATTGTTCAGCRTCCCTCTGGGCCTTTAACGTAATGGTCACTTACTCTGATGGAGGCGTTGTTTTGTCAATGTCAACAGGGACCCCCTTCATATGCGTCTTGCTTCTTCTTGTGCTTGTGCTGTYCTCGCTTCAATTTTCAAGAGGGTGTATTCATTCAGATGTGTGTTATTATTTGATATGCTGATACTACCCAACTGTTGCTAGGTTGTCAAGTGTTGGCTAGTTATTGTGCGGGAAATCTGTAAGCTTAGGAAGAAATGAGTTACTACGTGGAATAAAGAAATTGATATCGCTTATGTGCTGTAACATCCTGAAATGTTATAGAAAGCAAATTGGATTCATGGTGTTCCAAGAACTGACTTGAAAATAGGTGGTCCCTTTGTACCAAAAACATACGATAATGTTACAACTACCCAATATACCACTTGTATATACAGAATCCCCTTTTTTCTTTTTCTTAACAGAGCATTGTTTTAGAGTTTTTATCTCCTACGAGTACTTTCAGTAATACTAAGCGATTGCTTCCAAGAATATAGCAAGAATAGCTCTTCCCCATCTCAGCTGTGTTGGGGTCTTGCAGAATCACCAGGATACCTCATATTTTCTGTATTTAGGGCAAATATGCTGTTGATTCTTAGCCCATCTCTTTTTGGTTAGTGTGTGTAATTAATTGATTGGGTGGCATTAACGCCACTTTGCAACTTGCTGTGGACAAAAGGAGCCTTTCTTGGCCTCACTCACTGTGCTGCATGCTCCAGTGACTCCAGTTTCCGTGGAACTCCACAGTGTTCAGTGGTTCACAGTGCTTTGATTTATCTGTAGCCTTGCAAGGAAATAAATCATCATAAYCACAAGTGACAAATCGTGGAGATGGACAACTTTCGACTTTTGCTATCTTGGAAAATGTATCCACATTGTGGGGCCAGCCACTCTGATGTGTAATATTGWATTTGAAAAGTCAGGCGCAGCAAAGCAGATCTTGGTGTTTTGGGCTTTACTGTTTATGAAAACAAAAGCCAAGTAGAAGTCYTTACCATGTAAACACCAGAATCCATTATCAGCTACCCTGGTGGCCATTTTGGAGTGTTGAAGTCTTAAGGATAATGCGGCTGACACCTTAAAGCCTGTACAACAAGAATCTCAAATGATTGTTCCCTTGAAGAAAAGGCTGCTCATAATAGTTTGTCATGCCCTTGTTTGTTCAGAGACTTCTGTTTGCTCTGGGAGTTTAGAGTTGCCKTCATAACAGCTAGTTCCGTGTGGTGGCTTTACTCATTGCAGCTTTCAYTGTATGGGACACCCAACCCTGAATATGTATCAGTGAGTCTGGCAGATCGTTACACATGACCAGCAGTGCTGGTGCAYGAAGATTTCCAGGTTAGATAGATCCTATGTGAAATATGATGTCTGATTTGRGGCAAGTAATAGAGGATGTTCTTGTAGGATGTTTTTGTAGGACTCTCAGCATGAGGCATCTCAGCGTCTTTGAGTGTTTTGCTCTGTGCATGTGTTTCTCCAAGTGTTTTACTCCAAAGTGCAATATTGAGTCTTGAAAGTTCCAAGTACTGTTTCCAAGAAAATAATATATATGTATGTATATTTTGATTCATGTGGCTGAGGCCGACTTTCCCCTTTTTATGGTGCTGAGAGCTTACTAGGAAAGTGATAGAAGTTCAGAAAGAAAAGCTCAGGTGATGGTCAAAGCAACCTGAGGCTTGCTGAAGGGAAGAGAGAAATAAAATGTCGCACTCACTTTTCTTCTATTAAAGCTACTAGAGACCAGCAGAGTGCTTGATCARTCAAATATAGTGTATCTAGCAGTGTTGGTTTCCAGGACTACCTTTTCAAGTGAGTCCACCAGCCTCAGTGCAGGCTCTGCTTTAAATTTACTTTGGCTGYTTGTCATGCAATTCGATTATTCTACTATAGCAGCCAAGGTATACGTGCATTTTTTAGACTGCCAACTGGGCTGGAGGAGTGGTAATGTCTGAGGAAGGTGCCGTAGAAGCTTTTGGAAAAGTTACTTCTTCTGCGAAATGGCATTAGACAGCTCCTTTGGATATATCTGTCTGGGCAAGCTGGGATCAAGAGAATGGCCATCTTGAAAAATATTAAATCTGACTGAAACACTTGAGGATCCCAGGTTGAAAATAATTAAATTCCTGAAGGCATGTCCTTAGGCTGCTACTTCCAGAAACTTTTTACACTTTCTTTGTAGTATGAAGAGAGGGCAGGTATGGAGATGTGTTGTAAAATAAATGATTTTTCCAGACAAGAGATTCAGTTAAGGGGTTAAGGATCTAATTCATTTCCTTTCAACTTGTTATCATATAAAATAGTTTACTTTGATATTAAAATGTTCTTTATTCAGTTTTGAAACTTTTTGTCACTTCATGAATACTTAATGTCACCTTGTGAATTTGTTACTTCCAKAAGTCAATATGTGGCAGTGTGGTTAGGTGTTACTTTAGATACAGATAAATTGTATTGAGTGTAAAAATTATTTCAAAAGTGTTATAAAAGAGACTTGGGCAAGCAGACTTTGTTCTTTTTGTGAACAATTCTAGAGCAGAAATCTCTCAGTTATAATGATCTGCTAGCCTGATTGCTCCACATGTGTTCTACAGTCCTCAAAGGGAGCAGTCTTGTAATTTCAGTCCCCAAAGCCAATGAGGTTTTGAGGTAAGTGAATTAAATAAGCAATTTCATTTCCCTCTTCTAGGGAATACTATAGCTTGTCCACCTTTCTGAGAAGAGTCTGGCTCYGTCTTTTTTGCTCCCCTCATCAAACTGCTATACACATTGATATTGTCCTTCCTGACCCTTTTTTTCTTCAGAGTTAACAGTCTKAGCTCTCACAACCGGTTCTGGTATGGGAGATACTTCAGTCCCTTAATCACCCTTGTGACCCTTTGCTGGTCAGTAAGTCCATTTTTTTTTGTATGGAGGAATTCATTTTTTTTCTTTTTTTTTTTTTCTTTTTTTTTAACATAAACAGAGAGCGAATAGTAGTTGGGACTGAAGCAAAAATTGCTGATAATGCACCCTCTGTCAAGGGTGTGCAAGTGGTCATCTTCATTCAGATCCATGGTCTGGTGTCCTTGTTGCCGTAGTCAGATAGTCACTGTGTTGAGGTAGCCCATGTACCTGATATGGTTAGTCTTAAGTTTGCAGCTAGGCAGGTTCTAAACCTTYGCCAATTCATGCCAGCCACAGGGAAGCTGATGAGAAGGCTGTTGCTTGGGGAGAAGTGCATACAAGGCATTTGCTCTGTGTGGCTCTTACTCTGGACCATGTACTTACACACGTGCAAGGTCTTCCAGAACTTGTTGGTCTTGTCCCTGAAGCATAGGATAACCTGGCAGTTGTCAGACAGGAAGGTCAAGCTCAGCACTTCCTCAGAGGCCCACAAAGCAGTGGGTGCTGGTGCCTCTGATGAGGTTCCACACTTACAGGGTGTTGTCCTAGAAGTCTCTTGAGAGCAAGCTGCTTGTCGGAGATTACCACATTCCTAAAGAAGTGTGAGCAGCTACACGGGACTTGCCACAGGATCCCGTAGATGTTCTTTCCCACTTGACTTCAACACAGAATCATGAAGGTTGGAAGAGACCCTTAGAGATCMCCTAGTCCAATCCACCTGCACACTCAGTCACCTAGAGCATGTGGCACAGGATTGCATCCAAGCGAGTCTTGGATATCTGTACAGAAGGAGAGTCCGCAAYCTCCCTTGGTAACTTGTTCCAGAGCTCTGTCATCCTCACTGTTAAGAAATTTTTCCTTAAATTCTTGTGGAAATGTTGATGCTTTAGTTTGTAACCATTTCCCTGTGTCCTATCTGGCCACCAATGAGAAGAGGCCAGCCCCATCCTTCTCATTCCCTCACTTGAGGTGTTTATATGCACTGATCACATCCCCTCTCATCCTTCTCTTCAGGCTGAAAAGGCCCAGCTCTTTCAGCCTTTGCTCATAGGGTGGATGTTCCAGGGCCCTGATCATCCTYGTAGCCCTGYGCTGGACTCTCTCTAGCAGCTCCACATCCCTCCTGCACTGGGGAGCCCAGAACTGCATACCGTACTCCAGGTGTGGTCTCACCAGGGCTGAGTAGAGAGGCTGGATCCCCTYCCTYGACCTGCTGGAGACGCTCTTCTTAATGCACCCCAGGATGCCATTGGCCCTCTTGGCCACAGGGGCATGCTGCTGCCTYATGGTCAACTTGTTGTCCACCATGAYGCCCAGGTCCCTCTCTGCAGAGCTGCTCTCCAGAAAGTAGGTCCCCAGCCTGTACTGGTGCCAGGGGTTATTCCTCCCCAGATGCAGGACCCTGGTCTTGCCCCTATTGAATTTCATTGGGTGATTCATTGATCTTCTCACCGCCCAGTTGTCCGGTCTGTCCAGGTCCCTCTGGATGGCAGCGCAGCCCTCAGGGCTRTCAGCTATTCCTCCCAGTTTCGTATCATCAGCCAGCTTGCTGAGGGAGCACTCCATCCCTTCATCCAGGTCATTAATGAATAAGTTGAACACTACCGAACCAAGGACTGACCCCTGRSGGACACYACTAACCACAGACCTCCAGCTGGACTCGRCACCACTGATTACCACCCTCTGAGCTCTGACATCTAGCCAATTCTCAAKCCACCTCAYTGTCCACTSATCTAWSCCACTCTTCTGGAGCTYGTCCAGGAGGATGTTGTGAGAGACAGTGTCAAAAGCTTTGCTGGAGTCCAGATAGATGACATCCACCGCTCTGCCCTCACCTATCCTGGCACTTATTCCATCATAGAAGGCTATCATGTGAGTCAAACATGATTTACCCTTGGTGAATCTATGCTGCCTATTCCTGAGCACTTTCTTGTTCTCCACATGTTTGGAAACAACAGCCAGTTTGAGCTGTTCCATCACTTTTCCAGGGATGGAGCTGAGGCTCACAGRTCTGCAATTGCCTGGGTCCTCTCCTTGCCATTTTTGAAGACGAGAGTGACATTGGCTTTCTTCCAGTCCTCAGGCAGCTCCCCTGTTCTCCAAGACCTTTCAAAGATGATGGAGAGCAGCTTAGCAATAACATCCGCAGCTCACGCGTCACTCTCAGATGCATCCCATCACGGCCCATGGATTTGTGGGAATCAAGTTTCTTAAGTGCTTTACCCAGGCCAAGTCTTCCTCTCTCCAGGCTTCTTCTCTTGTCCCTAGGGACTGGGATTCCAGAGGACTGCCCTTGGTAAACACTGAAGCAAAGGCAGCATTCRGCAACTCTACTTTTTCTGTGTCTCAGAACCAGGGCACCCACTGCGTTCACCAGCAGACCCATGTTTGCCTTAATCTTCCTTTACCACCGATATATATGAAGAAGCTCTTCTTGTTGTCTTTAACATCTCTTGCCAGCTTTAATTTCAAATGTGCCTTAGCTTACCTTGTCACATCCCTGCATTCCCTGACAACATTCCTAATAACCTCCCAAGGGGCCTTTTTTTTTTCCACATTCTGTATACTGTCGTCTTCTGTTTGAGTTTTGCCAGGAGCTACTTGCTCATTCACGCAGGCCTCCTGCCTGACTTCTTATTTGTAGRGATGCACCAATCCTGAGCRTGGAGGAAGTGCTGCTTGAAAACTAACCAGGTCTCCTGGGCCCCCTGATCATGATTGTCTTGTCATGGAAGGCAGGGAAGATGCTACCCAGGAAYAACAGGGTGGTAACTGCCTTACCCAGCCATTGTGGTGTTTCAGGATGGTGTAGAGAGTCATCTGCTCAGACATGGGCARCAGTGCTGGAGGATGACAGTGAATACAGCGGAGACTCTGTCCTGATATTGCCAAGCTACGTGGAGAGGTAGCAAGCAGGAAGCAATTAAAACAATTTTTTTCTAAACATACCATATGTTAAAAAAAAACTGGGGGAGGGCAAGAGGGGAATGTAAGTTGGAGGCACTATAAGACACTTCTACTTCTGTTTCAGTGGAAAGAAGAGCACAGTAATTTGCATACCTGTGTGCATTTTGGTGTATTATTAAGGTGTATGTGTCTCCTGATTTGGGAGAATAAGTGTTTGTTAAGTTCCTGTTCAGAATTAAGTTATGATGATAGAATAAGATGCAGAGTGTCCACATTCCTTTAGCATTAGTTACCCTGGGACTTCTTGGATGTAACTTCTTGGATGTAGTGTTCTTGGGTTCTAAAGGTGGAATGCAAAATTCCATGTTATTTTAACTCATGATGCCATACAATGTATTTTTATGGTGGAAACTATGGAATTGATGTCAAATCTGTGGCCGATAACTCCATTCATTAATATTTATGACTGTGCTTTTACAGACAATTGGTGGTGAATTTCTGGTGAAAGTTCACGTGTATGTCTAAACTTTGAACAAGTCSTTGTGGGAGACTAACCACCTTGACGTCTGCTGGGATGATCACACAGCTGGGAGCAGACAGTCCAGGAGGTTCCTGCAGAGCGTTGCGGATAACTTCCTGATGCAGATAGTTGAAGAGCTGACAAGGGTGGGGGTGCTGCTAGACCTGATCCTAACCAACAGAGATGATCTAGTGGGAAACGTGAAGTTTCGTGAAGGGGCGTGAAGGAGCAGTCTTGGATGCAGTGACCACGAGATGTTGGAATTCACGATCCTGCGTGGAGGGAACTGGGCAAGAAGTAGGATTGCAGCCCTGGACTTCAAGAGAGCCAACTTTGACCTCCTCAGGGAGCAGCTTGGAGAAATCCCCTGGACCAGGGTCCTAGAAGGAAAGGGCATCCAGGAGAGCTGRCTTATYTTCAAGCGCCACTTTCTCCAAGCCCAGRATCGGTGTATTCCTACCAGTTAGAAGTCAAGCAAGAGGGGCAAGAGACCTGTGTGGATGGGCAAGGAACTGCTAGGCAAACTTAATGAGAGAAATAAAACATATGTTAGGTGGAAGGAGGGCCAGGCCACGTGGGAACAATATAGGAGCATTGTCAGGGAATGCAGGAGTGTGACRAGGAAGGCCAAGGCCTGCTTGGATTTAGAACTAGCGAGGGACGTCAAGGATAACAGGAAGGGATTCTACAAATACATCAGCAGCAAGAGGAAGACTAGAGAAAATGTCAGTCCGTTGCTGAATGGGGAGGCTGCGTTGGTGACAGAGGATGTGGAGAAGGCAGAGTTACTAAATGCCTTCTTTGCCTCAGTCTTCTCTGCTAGGGCTGGTCCCCAGGAACTACAGAGCCCAGATAGAGCTGACAGTTCTGAAGAGYAGCCCTTTAGCTTCCCAGACCCTAGGGAAACGAGAAGGGACTGGAGAGAGGAAGACTTGCCCCGAGTAGAGGAAGATTTGGTTAGAGAGCACCTGAGGAAACTCAACACCCACAAATCCATGGGCCCCGATGGGATGCACCCCAGAGTGCTGCATGAGCTGACGGACGTCGCAGCTAAGCTGCTCTCCATCRTCTTTGAAAGGTCCTGGAGAACGGGGAAGGTGCCGGAGGACTGGAGGAAAGCCAATGTCACCTTGGTCTTCAAAAAAGGCAAGAAGGAGGAGCTGGGCAACTACAGGCTGGTGAGCCTGACCTCCATCCCTGGGAAGGTGATGGAGCAGGTCATCCTGACTGCTGTCTCCAGGCACAWGGAGRAGAAGAAGGTGCTCAGGAGTAGCCAGCATGGGTTCATCAAGGGGAGATCATGCTTGACTAACCTGATAGCCTTCTATGATGGGGTGACTAGATGGATAGATGAGGGCAAAGCGGTGGATGTCGTCTATTTGACTTCAGTAAAGCTTTTGACACCGTCCCTCACAACATCCTCCTGGACAAGCTCCAGAAGAGTGGGTTAGATCAGTGGACAGTGAGGTGGATTAGGAATTGGCCAAGTGACAGGGCTCAGAGGGTGGTAATCAGTGGTGYYGAGTCCAGCTGGAGGCCTGTGGATAGTGGTGTCCCTCAGGGGTCAGTCCTTGGTTYGGTCCTGTTCGATTTATTCATTAACGACTTGGATGAAGGGAGGGAGTGTTCTCTCAACAAGTTTGCTGATGATATGAAACTGGGAGGAATAGCTGATAGCCCTGAGGGCTGCGCTGCCATCCAGAGGTATCTGGATAGACTGGACAACTGGGCRATGAGTAACCTCATGWAGTTCAACAAGGGCAAGTGTAGGGTCCTGCACCTGGGGAGGAATAACCCCAGACACGCCTACAGGCTGGGGACCTACTTTCTGGAGAGCAGCTCTGCAGAGAGCAACCTGGGCGTCATGGTGGATGACAAGTTGACCATGAGGCAGCAGCGTGCCCTCGTGGCCAAGAAGGCCAATGAAATCTTGGGGYGCATTAAGAAGAGCGTCTCCAGCAGATCAAGGGATGTGATTCTGCCCCTCTACTCAACCCTTGGTGAGGCTGCATCTCGAGTACTGTGTGCAGCTCTGGGCTCCCCAGTGCAGGAGGGATGTGGAGCTGCTGGAGAGAGTCCAGTGCATTGGCTACAAAGATGATTAGGGGCCTGGAACMTCTGCCCTATGAGCAAAGGCTGAGAGAGCGGGGCCTCTTCAGCCTGGAGAAGAGAAGGCTGAGAGGGGACCTGATTAATGTATATAAATACCTCAAGAGAGGGAGTGAGAAGGATGGGGCTGGCCTCTTCTCATTGGTGGCCAGATAGAACTAGAGGAAATGGCCACAAATTGAGGCACCAAAAGTTCCACAGGAACTTGAGAAAGAAYTTCTTAACAGTGAGGGTGACAGAGCACTGGAACAGGYTGCCCAGAGAGGTGGTGGAGTCTCCTTCTCTGGAGATCTTCAAAACCCGCCTGGACAYCACCCTGTGCCACATGCTCTAGGAGACCCTGCRTGTGCAGGAGGGTTGGACTAGATGACCTCTAGAGGTCCAACCTTAAGCATTCTATGATTCTATGATTCTACTATTAACAGCACATTCTCTGCATACATTTTAGGGTCCCCAGCTTCTTTTAGCTCTTTAAAGCAGTAACAGAATCACAAACTGGTTGAGGTTGGAAGGGACCTCTAGAGATCATCTAGTCTAACCACCCTGCTCAGGCAGGAACACCTAGAGCATGTGGCATCCAGCTGGGTTTTGAAGATCTCCAGAGAAGGAGACTCCACCACCTCCCTGGACAGCCTGTTCCAGGGCTCTGTCACCCTGACAGGAAAGTTCTTCCTCATATGGAGATGGAGCTGCCCGTGTTTCGATTTGTATCTATTACCTCTTTTCCTAATGCTGGCTATCACCTAGAAGACTTTGGCCCTATCCTTCTTACATGGTAAGGAGGTCTCCCCTGAGGTATTTGTACATGTTGATAAGATCCCATCTCAATATTCTCCAGGCTAAACAGGCCCAGCTCACTTAGTCTTTCCTTTATGATAGATMCTTCAGTCCCTTAATCATCTTTGTCACTCTATGTTGGACCCTCTTTAGAAGCTCCATATCCCTTTTGTCYTGGGGAGCCCAGACCTACACCCTATACTCCAAGWGTGGCCTCAGCAGAGCTGAGGGGAGGGGCAGGATCCCCTCCCTTTGCCTGCTGACAATACTTCTCCTGATGCAGACCAGGATCGATCCYATTTGCCTTCTTGGCCAGAAGAGGACATCCCTGACCCATGGTTAACTTGTCAACCAGGACTCCCGATCCCTCTCCGCGGAGCTGCTTTCCAGCAGGTCAGCCCCTAACCTGTACWGGTGCTTGGAGTTATTCCTGCCCGGGTGCMGGATCCTGCACTTTTCCTTGTTGAACCTCAGGAGGTTCCTCTCTGCCCAACTCTCCAACCTGTCCTTATCCCTCTGAATGGCAGCACAGCCCTCTGAAGGCCACTCCATCCAGTTTGGTGTTGTCCTCAAACTTGCTGAGCATGCCCTCTGTTCCCTCCTCCAAGTCAGGTGAACAATTTGAACAACACTGGGTACAGTACTGACCCCTGGGGGACACCACTGGCCACAGGCCTCCAGCTAGACTCTGCACCATCTGTCACAACCGTCTGAGAAGATTCCGAGGCATCGGATACCATACCCTCTGGAGCTCTGAAGACGGACCACACAGAAGTGCTGTTATCAGCTGACTTTACTGGAGCAATCAAAGTTTTCATTAACAAAAAGAAATATGTATCTTAATTGTTTTGTAACTGACAGCATAATGCTATGGTACTGTGGGAYTGAATTTCCATAAATAATGTGGGCAAAAGCAAAGTATCTAATAAAATAATGTTACAGGCTGATTTATGTAAATGAATATGTAAATGAATATGTAAATCTTGAAATGACACCTAGGTTAACTTGCTGTTCTGGACATGGTATCTTAGATTTACATATGCAACCAGAGAGAACTTCTGCCTTGTAGCTTTCCTCTCTATTTTCCAATAACCTCCCAAAAACTTTATTGGATCGTGTGATTGGTAGCAATGATCTTTCTATTCAACTCCCTTTTTCACCTCTTAACATCTTTGTAGATATCTCCTTGTGAATATTTAGAACTGTGTCAATAGGTTTCTCTACTTTCAGGAATTCCAATAATGCAAAACAAAAAGGTTCAAGTTTTACAATTCTAGTCTTGTGTAATTCATTCATTGGGTTGGAGTCAGTGAGGGTGGCTGGAGAATGTTTCAAAACGCTGAAGTCCATTACTGGGTTTTGCCTGTGGTCTTTTTCTCAAATGACTATCTACCTAAAAACCTGTGAGCTCCTGGGTATTCCTGTATTTYTGTAATATACAGCTTGTTTTAAACTCCAGATAGCATGCTTAGGAATAATTTCTATCTTCTTTAAATGCAACTGCTTTTTCTAGAGCTCTTTGGAATTTCTCTCTTCCTGTTGGCTTTCTAAGATACCTTGTGTTTGTGACATTGGTTAGAATTTGAGTGAGCCTGAAGATGCTTCTTATTGTGATTGTGCTCTTATCATCATCATCACCATCTAMTGGGACCATCTGTCCTGTCAGTGTACTGCTGAAGTTTATCTGTTTAGTGCTCTTGTGGGTTATATACTCATGTATGTTCTCAAGTACTTCTAGCAAGGGCTTAGTTTCCACTTAATCTGTTAATATACTGCYATTTGTATCTGCCAGTTTGTCTGAATTTAATATTACCTAGTTGTGTGGATAATTGAGAGATATAATAAAAAGACCTGAGTATCCAGTAAATCCTACTAAAAGACAATTCCTAGTTTGAAAACAAATCTGTGATTTGAGAATAAAATCATCTTCCTTAGTTATAGTTTCATCAGTTGTTGATGTAGGAAACCTTTTCCAATTTTACCTGATAATTCCCTTTTTTTTTTTTTTTTAACATGACATAGAATAGGATAGCTGCCTGATAGATGCCTTTTAGGTAAATAGCTATTTAAGACTTCATCCTTGTGGAGTTTGTATGTGACATTTAGTTCCTCTTTAGGTCCCTGAACAAGTCCTAGTAAAGGATCCACTGAACCATTATGAAGTGCTCAAAGTAAAATTGTGTTTCTTTTTATCCTGCTGGATACCTGAGGTACATTTATAGATAAAAATGTTAGGAAAAGGGTAGCTATCAAGGGCTCTGCTGAAATGCCCTTGCCAGATTTCTTAACAATTAACAGATACAGTCCAATTCACCTCTAAGAGTACATCATATTTATCACCAGCAATACATTTCTGCTAGCCAGAAAATTATTCCTGAGGTATAAATGCCACTTTGTGGAACATGACTGAATGGCTAGATTRTTATGTCTCTGTTGTCCCTTGGCAACATCACTAAGCTGTGAGACCGGGTCTTTGCATCACCGTCATGCATCTACTTGTTGGAAATGTTTACCRTTTCCAAGGAGAAGGACAACTTAAGATACAGAAGTTGCTTGTTTTATGCAGAYTACTTTGACATTTCAGAATTTGTATGCTCTTTGCCCTTCCTAAAAGGTCTTTCCTAAAAGACCCTTTGAAATTTAATTCTATAACACATACTAAAGGTATGAAAGAAGATAAGTTGTTTACAATGTCACTGATAAATGGGTCTTTTTTTKCTGGGGAGTTGGTACAGGGTAAGTAGCTTATACTGCCGTGGCTCACTAAAACCTGGTTCCTGTTTGTGCTATAAAAATTGACTTGCAAGTGGATAAGCGTCATCTTTTCTTAAAGTGTTGTAGTTTTGGTTTCAGTATTTTGTATCTGTCATGTGTGACCCTTTTGTGTTCCTTTAGTTTGAAAAAACAGCACCAGCAATGATTCTTTGCAGTGCTTGTTGATAGACTGGAGAGCCCCTGCAAGCAGACCAGTGTTATTCTTCCTTCATTTACCACTTCAAGCCTGCCTCTGCTATTTTGAGCCATGCTGGCATACATACAAAGTTTAACTTTTGGTTGCTGAACTCCCTTTTCCTAGGCAGATGGTAAATCTAAAAGTCTASGCTGACTTCTTCATATTACATATTCTAGTTTACTAAGTAGCCAGATAAGGCACTCAGTGCAWGTTGTTGACGTCACATCGAATAGCAGTCAGACAAACAGCAGAAGGACTTTCAGTTGTATTTGGTGAACTGTTGCTTTTTTTCCACCTCTCAGTATATAAAGAAGCAAATAAATTGACCTTCATTTAGTTCTAAAGGTTTGGGCTATGATAGCTCATGCACACTCTGCTGTATCTCACCTGTAAATTGCTCTGGTGAAAGCTTCTTGAATGTCTGGCCTTCTTCCTTTATCTGTCTTGAAATATTTTTTTAAATTGTTTCATGTCAGGAGTGTCTGCCAATAAATTGAGATGCATCCATGCAATGCTTCATTTTGAGCTTCCAGTTTATAAAGGATGTATTTCTCTTGCTTGAATAAAGGCAGCTCTTTGGCTTCCGTATTGGCTTTCATTTTCAAAAGAACTGACTTCCTATTTCAGAAAACAAATCCCTCAGCTCAGGGGATTTTACTTAATTTATTACAATTGTCACAATCTTTTGATTACCGATTGGGGTTTTGAGAAGGGGAGAAAAAAAAGAAAAATAAGCAGTTAAGGGAAGGACCTTTCTTACCCTTCCCCAGACCCAGCYTCTGGCAAACCTCCTCTCACTTCTTTATACAAGCTGCCCTCACAGTCCCCATGTCCTATGCTMAGTCCAGCCCAATTAATTTTGTGTGTGACATGTGGCGCTTGGGGCTGTGTGCTTAGCAGCTTGTTTCTGCCTTTCCTCTGTGCTTGCTGTTCCTTTTCCTCTGCCTCACCATGGTTCACTCGCTGSTCCTGGCCCCTGTGGAGGGTTGTCCCTGCTTTGACATTGAATATGGGCTRCAGTCCTCCAGGGGTGTCCTTTCTGTGGCATGGAGTACCTCCCTCCAYGAGAGTATCTCAAGCCATGTCCTCTGAGATGCGTCCTCCTCTGCACCTTTGTGTTTCCTCCACTTAGTGTCCATCAGTCTCTCTTAATATATATTTGAGCAGAGATACAGCGTATTCCTTTGCCAGGTTGAGGTTTTGGCATACAGCAGATTGTTTTTATTGACTATGAGCCAACTGCAACTGGCTGTTCCTRCACAGGACAGTATGTGACCACATCCCATGCTAGTCACCTCCGCAGCTCCTGCCATCCACACCCTGCAGTTTATGCTCAGTGCACATCTGTGTTGAACATAATTATCTGTGGCTTGGCAAGCAATTCAAATGGTTTTTCATAAGGAGCTTTTTCCCTCCACTCTTTCCTACCGTCCTCTGCCCAATAACTACCCAAGATCTGGTTCATTGATTTTAGTCATAGGCAATTCTTAGCTGTGTGGATGTTTTTTGTTTGCTTGTTTTTTGGTATGCATGTAGCTGCAGAAGCCTGTTATCCAGCTGAAATCACATGAGCAAGTCTTTCTATCAATACTGAGAACTTCTTTTTGTCAGAATGTTTGTAGTATTTTAATTTCTGCATATTCATATAATGACCATATGTTATAAAGAGCTCACTAATTTTTATTTTTACAGAACATTTTTTATATGTCCACTTACTCTTATAGAACATTTTTTTTTTTCTTTTTTTTTCCACCTAGATTGGAGCTTTTCTCTGTGTTTTCCCTAGAGGTTTTTTTTCTATCATTTCCTCTAAAAAGCCTTCTGTCTGGCTATTTTGATGCAATAACTTCCAAGGAGTTTTTAATGGCAGACATGCAAGAGCCTAACTATAGTGATTCTGCTGTACTATTCAAGATTTTGTGTGGTAGAAAGCTACATTGTGACTGTGAATCTTGACAATTTATGAATAAGCTGTGAATTTACAATCTGAGTACAGACTGGGTTGTTACTTCTTCTGAAGCTTAGAAATAAAACATCTGCTGTGTTTTTTTGAGGGAGGAGGAAAGGCATAATACCCAGCAGAAAGGAGCTCAGCAACAAATTCTCAACTTTAAAGACACTGTGATGTGTCTGTTACTGGAGTCTTAGTGAGAAATAATATATTTGACCAAACAGCATCCAATGACAYACCATTGACTCTTCAACTAAATTTCTCATCTTTTATTTATTTATTTTTATTTAGGGATAAGCATCTTATGTTCCCGCAGACTGTGCCCACATCTGCACAATTTCTGCTAGGCACAGTGGGAAAAGATGGGACTGGAATAGTCGAGATTGTGGGGTGGAGGGAAGAAAATGTAACAAATTAAGACCTAAAAGGGGAACTTCCAAATGGAGAAATTTATCTTAAGTTGGCCRAAGTTTACAAGGAATATAGCCTCTTATATCCCCATGTGAACGAGAAAAAATGGCTTCTTTGCAGTTAAGACTTGCAAACTTAGCCCACAAATCTGCCACATAACTTACTATATGGAAATGCCAACCTATTGGAGGTGAACAGGAAGAAGCTGCTGGCAGGACAGTCATGTGGAGCTCTCCTGGTAAAGGATCTGCCTTGACGATGTTGCCCTCAGTTGGGTGACGCCTTCTCAGGAATGGAAGCAGGGCAGGGAGAGGGAGGAGGCTGCCCCTATGGAATAAACAGGCTAATGTCTTGGGCAAGCAGCACTCAATCTAAAAATTTGTGAAATAAGAGGTTACATTAAAGTGGTTTGTACAAAGGAAAGTTCAAAAGTAGTATTTATTCCAGACTCCCTACCTCTGAACATCAGTCTCTTGATATCATCTCCGTTTGCAACAAAGAATGAATAATTTGACAACAACAAGCATTGAGATAGTTTGTCCATTTGGCAGTGGATACTAGTCTTACCTTAAATGTAATAGCAACCAGGAAGATTGAAATCTCTAATGAAGCCTAAGTAAGATTTTAAAATGTCTTTGAATCTGAGCACTGGGTATAGAAAGAAAGAGGTACAGGAAAGAGGAAGCTGAAACAAAGAATGCAAGAGCATTGGGGAAGGTTCTGGCTAAGATTGCAGAAAGCACCATTTGGAAACAGTGGCTGCAGGGCTGAATAGACTAAACAAGATTAAGGTTAAGATCAATCTGAGCTTAAGTTTCAAAGCTTTGTAAAAGCAGGAGAAAATACAGATACTTGGATTCTTATTTTCAGAAAGAGATGAATGTTGGACATCAGAGTGCAGAAATTAGGGCAGACAAGAACACAGGTCTGTATAAAATCTTGTGTAGGAAGTGGTCTGGAAGTGTGAGCATCTTCAGAAATGTAGAAGGAAGGCAGCTTATAACACTTGAGAACTACAGACCTAAACTAGAGAAACATATATTGAGATTTGAGATAGGAAGAGGTAAACGTTACTTAGGTTTAGAATGAGATTATATATTATTTTTATGTGTATATATATGCACATAAACATACATATGCACAACCAAAGAGCTGTCAACCTAAGGAGAGTCTTTAAAGTATATCTGACTTGAAGGAATGTTTGGTCATGTGTTAAGAGTGCAGTTCAATATAGGCTCCCCTCTGGGATGTGATCGTTGCTGTTGCGGTTGCACAGTCCTTTAGTAGAGCTGTTCAAATCTGCAAGGTGGTTACCTGTAAGACAGTTCCTCCTTCATAAAACTTTCTTTTACATAGAATTCCTTTTAAGCGGTCAAGAAAACAAAGTACGTTGTTTTCTAGTTTGTTTCTCCTGTATGGAAAGTTTTGTTGAAGTTAAGAAAGCAACTGAAGTTCTGAGATTAGACCTACTGTTCTRTTTCTGAGATAATGCAGGAAAAATATTTGGTCATTTTCAGTGATTTATGGCAAAGTGAATAGAAAGACCGCTTTTTTCCCCCCCGCTTAATTATCTGAATGTTTTCTGAAATAGGTGTTCATTATTGAATCTCCTCTAATTTTGTAGGCATTTGGGATAGCTTCTGATGAAAACTTTGTTATCACCACAACAAACAGGAAAGAAATTACAGAAGACAACTTCAGTAAGTATCAAAGGTGACAAAATAAATTTCACCTATCCCATATATTCATAGTAAATACCGCATATGCATAGTTTCTTTTCTATTACATTCAATAAATAAATAAATGGAAGTACARATCTTTGTCAGACATTGTTACAAAATTGACTTTCATAAAAACTTTAACTGCTAGTTAGTATGATGTTGGTTATACAAAGTAATATTTTGCCTTCCATCACAAATTTCTGTACTTAGTGGGACAAAATAATACAGAAATATCAGTCACCTGGAGGACTTGTTTTATTATGTTTGGGAATGTGAAAAGTTTTTTGAACTAAGTGTTATTCCCAAGGCGTTTAGTAGTCAGTGCTGAAGAAAATGCAACAATTGCCTGAGGTTATAACTGTGCTTGTTTTAAGAGCAAAAGCTGAATGTATTGATAAAGAGACTTTACACAATATACTTTGTTTCATCTTCATTGCAGGTGAACTTGTTCAAGGTGGAGTTACTTTGTATCTGTTACAGACAGTTGATCAGATGCTACTTTCAGCAACAAAGGAACGAATTGACTTCCTGCCACACTATGATACCCTTGTCAAAAGTGGCATGTATGAGTATTATGCTAGCGAAGGGCAAAATCCTTTGCGTAAGTATTTGCCCAAAGATTTTGTGTAAATTATGAACATATGTATTTATGAATTATTTAAGTTTTAATTGCAGCAGGTGAAAAAGTCTTAACTGTAAAATAAAAACTGTGTTCTTTAAAAACACTATTTTCCTAAAGTCGCTCAATATTTCCATGTAAGATTCTATATTTATAGCAGTGCTTCTTCAAATTCTTTCATAAGAACTTCAGTCTCAGCCTCATGGTTGTCACCAAGACAGATCAGCATTAGTCTTTTTTTTTTTTTTTTTTCATCTCTTGTATTTAAAATAGGTCTTGCATTCAAACTTGAGGTACAGCTTTTACACAGTCTAGCATAGAATTTAGTCTACTGTTCCACCTTTGAGTCTCCAGGGCTTACAGAAATACAGAAGACTTAACCTACCAGTTGATACTTAACCTACCAAGTAGAGCAAATATTCATTTAAAAAGATACTGCTTTAGTTTTTATTTAATTCATATATTAAATATTAGCTAGTGTTTTTACTAACTTTCTACTTTGTTTTATGCCCTTGTATAGTTAATGTTCTTGTATAGCTTTTCAGAAAATTCTATCTGTACCTATGATCTCTTTTTAAGTATTTATATCCTTGGTAGCACAGTGCACAAAATTGTCCAAATTTGCTGGGGGAAAAAAAAATGCACAAACATGTGCTCAAAAGCACTTCATAGAGAAAAAAAAGGTCAAAAGCACTTCATAGAGAAGTGGCTGCACTTGTTACTGCAGCCATACCTGTTGCAGGATGTCTTAGGCAAAGGGGCGCCCTGCTGCCTCGTGTTGAGCTTGATGTCTGCCAGGACCCTCAGACTGTTTTTCTAAGAGCTGCTTTGTCCCCAGTCTGTGGGGGCTAGCTCTGTCCCTAATGGAAGGTTTTCCATCTACCTTTGCTCAACTTCACTAGGTTCCTTTCTGCCAACTCTTCCAACCTGCCRCAGTCTTCCTGAGGGGTAGCCCTGGCTTCCAACGTATTGACCACTCTCTCAAATTTGGTTTTAGCTCTGAACTTGATGCTTGGAGGCCATTCCAACAGCTGGCCTGTTAATGGACGCATAAGTGTTATTGATGCCAGTATGGATCTATGAAAGACCCAGCTATTATCTGGCTGCCCACTGGAGCTTTGTGATGCCAGTCACAACCACTGCTCACTGTATTGCGTCTACTTACCCAGCAGTTTGTCCAAAGTGATACTGATGGAGACCATATCAAAGACCTTGCTAAGGTATCTACATCCATTGCTCTGCTCTTGTCCACAGAGCCTTTCAKCCCATTGTAGCACGCAAGTGGCTTGATCAGACATGATTCACCTTTGGTAAAGCCATAGTTGCTGGGCCCAGTCAGCTTGTACTTCATGTGCTCAGAAATGGCTTCTGGGAGGATCTGGTCCATAACCTTCCTAGAGACTGAGGTTAGGCTTACCACTCTGTACTCTCCTGGATCCTTTTCCTTGGCCTTGTTAAAGAAGTTATTTGCCTTTTTCCAGTCATCAGAAAGCTCTCGAGTTACCAAAGATGACATAGACATGTAATGGCACCATCCAGCTCCCCCTCTGATGCATCCCCTCTAGTCACATGAGGTGTACACGTGTGCTTCCTGGCTGCATTGTCCTGTTCTGGAAGGAGTATTCACCCACGCTCTGCTAGTAGGTTTAGAGACTTGGGAGAGCTGAAGACAAACCTTGCAAGGGGAGACCAAGGAAAAAAAGTATATCAAGTGCCTTGGCCCTTTCTACGCCTTTTGTCTGTAAGTCCTCYGCCACATTGATCAGACTTATGTTTGTTGTAGTCTTCCTTTTGCTACTACTATAGACTCATAGGATGTKTATGGTTGGAAAAGACCTTCAAGATCATTGAGTCCAACTACAAACCCATCCCTACCAGGCCTGCCAAATCATGTCCCTAAGTGCCTCAACTACACATTTCTTGAACCCTGTCAGGGATGGTGACATCACTGTTACAGCCATTCGCATGCCTTACTGGTGCCAACTAGAAGATTCCTTATATCCCCATACCTGCCCTTCTGAAGTCCAGAGCTGTAACTGATCTATATATCTTGATTGCTTTTCTCAGGATTTTAAACTCTGCAATTTTACAGTCATTGCAGCAAAGGCTGCATGCCACATTTTAATCTTTTAAYATTTTTTCCAGGTTTGTGGGTAACAGAAGCAGTAGAGTATACCCCCTGTTCATCTTGATCATCTTCTGTATCAAGAATTTATCATTCTAGCGGTCTCTTAAATTACTTGCTGTATTTCTCCCCACTCCAGCGGGTAGTGGAATGATTAAAATCCCCTAGCTAGGGCCTGTGACCAAGATTCTTCCTCCAGCTGTTTAAATAAGGCTTCATGTTGRTCACCCCTCTGAACCTTACACATACGTCTTGAACAACTCGTATCCTTACTTCCCCTTTTATTTCTTGACAAAGAGTATTTTCCACTTTTGTTGCCTCTCATTATAATCACTTCCCTGTTGATTGTGTCATTCCTCAGTCCCTGTATTGTTCAGTACATAATTTCTTAACAATGAATGAAGTATGTGTAAAAATCTTTTCAATTGTCATCTGATTCAAAAGGMTCCAAAGTTAAAGTGCATTGCATAAAGCTAACAAAGTGTGTGACTCCACTGATAACTTCTCATATTGTTCAGGGATCTTGTAAAAGATGAAGACTTGAAAAGATGAAGTCTTTCATCCACATGTGGAAATATTGAAAATATTTTACAGTATGGTCTGAATGTTCAGTATAGGAGCATCTTTGGCAGAAACCTAGTGGGTTTCCAAAATACGGAAACACAAGGGAAGTATATCCAGAAGAGAGGAAAAGATTTTGGCTATGCCTGTCAAGGAGGCCTAGATGTCAAAGTTTCTTGACTATTTGCCATATTTTAAAAAAAAATGCTGAAATGCTGAAAAATGCTGAAARGAAATGCTGCTATTTGAGAGCATCTAGCAATCACCCGTCAGCTGCAGACATTTGCTGCTTTCTSTCCCCTAACAGTATTGCCCAAATCGTAGAATGGTCATAGAATGATAGAATGTTTGACGTTGGAAGGGACCTCTAGAGGTYATCTAGTCCAACCCCTCTGCTCCAGCAAGGACAAGACCTAAAGAACATTTATTCATGGACCAGTAACTGACTTAGATATAGGATCTCAGCATTGTCTTTCCTGAGTGCATGGATTTCTTCAGTAAACTTTCTGGAAGTGGTTCTTCTGCCATCTTTTTGCTAAACTGCTCGATGGGATTTTATGGTATCATTCTCACTCAGGTAGAGTGAGCAAGCTTCACAATTTGTGAGGGACTTTTCACCTGCCTCAATTCATAAAATGGTGTGAGGAGATCAAGGAAAATTCATCAAGGAGGTGTCACGCTCCAGATGCATTACATCCATTCATGTTACTATCACAGTAAAGCTTATAATGGTCAAGAATTTCCTTTTTGTCCTAGTTCTCTAGTTCTAAAGTTAATTACCAGGTTTACAAAGAAGATGAGTTTTAGTTCTGTTATGATGTTATTGGTGTGCTTTTTTTTTTAACTTATTTCTAAACCTCACACTTTGAAATCACAGTGAAGTCATTTATGATATTCTCAAAAATGTATTCAAAATTCATTAAACAATTGTATTAAGCTACTTTTATTTAGTATATACTAAATTACTGTTAGAGCGGATATCAGCTTTGAGTCTGTTTAAGTGTGCTGCAGCTGATACTGTGTTTTCATGACATCTCTGAGAATATACCTGGCCAGTTTCATGTATTGACATCTGTACTTGATAACAAAGTGGCATTTTTATTTGATATGTAATAGTAAGAATAGATCTCATGAGAGATGCTCAGCTATTAGGTTGTTTCTTGTAAGCAATGAAGAAGATTGCAAGGAAACTGAAAACTATTCTTAAACTTCATAAAGGGATGATAGAAGATGCCAAGTGCTTGAGTGATGTTGTAAGATACTAACAATAAAGAAATTGTGAAGTTTATGGCCAGTATAATCATTCTGCCGCACAGGAACCCTGTAAATTGTAGAGATAAAGCTCATTTATTGGAGGAAATGAAATTAAATGTTTATTCTGTTCCCTAGGTCTGATTAACTGGAAGAAATTAATCAGAACTTCATGGGTTTTTCTTCCAGGTTGATGCTGTTTTTCTAAATTAAATTTATTTTTTTAACAAATATTAGCTACTAAGGGAAATACAAAAATAAGTATTAAACATAGAAACAACAGCTTTAGCAGTTTGGATTAYGATTTCTGCTGTGTATCTGACAGAACTACCTTTCATTATTTACCTTTCGTTAAATTCTTTAGCTATTTTTGCAATTTCTTTATGTTTTTATAAATTACCATTAGATAATTTTGAACGTTCTGACAGTGCTTATGTCTTGTTCATTGTAGATTAGACAGTGCATTATCTTGTGTGCATGGGAAAAACTGCTGCGAGTCTGTGTCTGGTTTGTGTTATTCTTTGAGACCAAGATCTTCATATGGTTATTTTTCTTTAATTTCTTTAGCATTTGCCCTTGCTGAGTTGATTGACAATTCTCTATCAGCTACGTCCCGAAACAGTGGTATTCGGAGCATAGAGATAAAGTTGGTAAGATAGAAATATTATCGTTTTTCAGGTATCATTTTGAATATATATTTTTTTTTGATACTGCTTCCATTTTGTCTTTTCCCCAGTTATTTGATGACTCCCAAGGAAAACCAGCAGTTGCGGTGATTGATAATGGAAGAGGAATGACGTCTAAACAGCTTAACAACTGGGCTGTATATAGATTGTCAAAGTTTACAAGACAAGGTGACTTTGAGAGGTTAGAATGTTTTAATCTTCTTTACATCAAAAACAGAAAACTGTAAAAAGGTTCTATATATTCATGAAAAATAGAATATTCCATTTATCTCAAGACACGTCTCCTGACCAACACATAGTTCTGAAGTTCTTGTTTTATTACTACACATTGCACATATGTACCTGCTGTGTAGGTGGAAAATTGGGAAGCTTTGTAATAAAAAATGCATGTCTAGTGTCCATGATAACTTCAAGAGCATGACAGGGGAAGTTATTACACACTGTATAGTCCTAAATACAGAGAAGGAAAATGGAAGAGTTTTTTTAAAGTTATTATTATTGACTTTCCTAAGCTGTTGTATCTTGGACTCACCTGCYTAGGGTTAGGTGCAGTCTGTGTTCTGTAGATTTTCCTAGTGTGTTCCTCTTATTAACCAGATGTCTTTCGGTAACGCATTAAGCAATAAGTTCAGTGTCTGTCATGCTGTTGTTTCCCCAGGGGAATGCAAGGTGTTGCTTTAAATTTTTCTTTCATCTTCTAACTTAATGAGATGCATTGTAATTTAAAATTATACATGAAGATGTTTCTGTTTATTGAAGAGGATTAAGTGAAAGAAATGTGCTTTGCATGTAAAGCAGAAGGCAGTTTTATGGTGATTCTTGGCACTTATAAAAATTAATTGTACATTTCTGCATCTGCTCCCAAGAAATTTGTAGCCTGATTTTACCTGCAGAAACAGTCTTCAGAGACAGCAGACTTAACCTGCAGAAAATCCTAGAGGAGCAAAGTTGTGTACAGTTATCAACCTTTAGTCACTTTGTAAATAGCTTAAGCTTAGGGCACTGAATTTGAAGATCAGGATTATAGGATAAGTAAATTATCATTGAAGCTGTAAGAAGCTAATCTGAAAAGTAATAGGGCACTGTAAGTGACTGATTCAGCTGATAAGATTTTTCTGTGTTGGATACATCTCCAAATACAGCAATAAATGTCTATCAAGGAAGTGAAGATAAGTGTATAAAAAGAATGTCTGGATCTTCTTACCCAGTCATATATATGGAAGTATTTATTTCTCAAACTGCTGTAAAGAAATTTAGTAACAGTAGATATGTGTAGTGTTTTCAAGCTAAAGGTTCAAGCTGTGGCTTGAGAACATTCAATGGGGACATAGCTGTAAATGATACCAGGTTAGCTAACTACTCCATATTTGCATTTGGGAGCTCTACAATGGAAACACAGATTWGTTTGTCCTACTACTTGGTAAGATTAGATAAGGCTGCTAACCTATCAAAGCTTAGTCAAAAGACATGATATTTAAGTAGTGATGGTATTTGTAGCTATAACTGCAAGATTTCATTTAAAGAAATTATGACTCATTATAACTCAAAATCCTTTCTGTGTAAGGATGATGTCRTAAAAAGCAAGACTGCTTCATAATCTTTTTATTTGCAGAAGATTTACGGTTAATATTTTAACACAAAGGAGAACATGGATGGATTTGCCTTTTACCTTCTTGTGTCTAAACTTGCTTATGATTCCTGTTATTATGGTACTTAGCACACAGACCTGTTGTGCATGTCCTTCTTACAGTGTTTATGCTGAAAAAAATCTCTTTTTTTTTTATGCCCAGTTTCTGTTCATAGTAGATTGCCCTTGCCAGATCTTTTATCCTCTTTCATCCAGACTTCACCATAAAAATACATATAAAGATGGTAATAGGCAGAATTGATTCAGAGAGTTATATGTATATGGCTGAAAAGGTTTTGGTGTGCCAAAAGGGCCAAAAAGTACACAGAAAATTTTTGGCACACAAATTTTGATCCTGTAACTACAATAGGTCTTAAATAAAGTGTATTTGAATAAAGTGACTCCAAGAAGTGTTTAATAAAAATCATTTGTGTGTGGTGTTTCTTTTTTAATTAAATCTGTCTTGAGAAAAGTTGTTAAAGTTATTAACACCACTTTTACTCCCAGTGATCATTCAGGATATGTGCGCCCTTTGCCAGTGCCTCGTAGCTTAAATAGTGATATCTCATATTTTGGAGTTGGAGGTAAACAAGCAGTGTTCTTCGTCGGACAGTCTGCCAGAGTAAGTAGATGTCAATCTTCATTTAAAAAGGTTTTTACAGTTATCCTAGTTCATGTCATTAGATTGTTGTAATATTATGTTTATTCAAATACTTATTTTGACTCTTTTTTTTTTCTGTAATAAACAGATGATAAGCAAACCTGCAAATTCTCAGGATGTTCATGAGTTTGTCCTTTCTAAAGAGGATTTTGAAAAGAAGGAGAAAAACAAAGAAGCAATATACAGCGGGTTCATTAGAAACAGAAAGGTAGAACACCTTTATGCTTTTTCTTTTTTAACTAAAAGTTTTTTCCAGGTTAACATGATTCCACTATGTAATATTGCTATAATACTTACCTGACGGATGCCTATTCTTATGCATCATTTTCAGACCAGACTATAAAAGGAAGTGACAGGAAAAACAAGGACAGTATATCATAGAACTTGAACTGTTTGTCATTCTTTGTTAACTTTTTATTGTAGCTTGAAAGACAGAAATACCATAGCTCATCATAGCAGGTTGAGAAAAACAACTAAAATTATGTTTCTAAGAATTGTGTTGCTACATGTGGATCATAAAATTACCAGACTTTAGGCAAGCAGATGATGCTCATTAATAAATATTGTGTGGAATTACAGAGAAGAAATAGCCTGTGTGGGAGAGAAAAAGCAGACCAGCAAAACCAACCACTTACACAAATCTTCAACAGTTTTGCTGGATATTTCWGCTGGAACTGAGCACTCACCCTTTCTGTCCAACAACCAAAGCACATTTCTACCACTTTGATTTCTTTACTAGAAAGCAGCCTTGTCATTTAAAAACTAAACTCTATTCAAGAAAACRGCATCAGGAAAACATCAGTCTCGTATATGTAGTGATTGCATTTGATGGATGAGGACATGAATCACATAATGTCACATTAAACATTTAATGCATTTCTAGACTGTTTCAAACTSAATAATGAGAGTGAATTGAAAATAAACTGGATCAATGATGTTAGATTTAGACAGTTAACTAACTTTAATTTGAAGTCTTTTATATGAAGCATTAATCTTTTGTGATATTTATCGTCATATATTTTGCATTCTTTTTTTTGCTACATTTTTAATCCCTTTCAAAGCTGAAGGGAGTTCAGAAATTCARCTTACATTCCTACTCCTATTATTTTACTCTTTTTGTAGCCATCTGATTCTACTCATATCACCAGTGATGATGAAAGATTTCTTCATAATCTAATACTAGAAGAAAGGGATAAAGAGAGTTTCACAGCAGTTGTCATTACAGGTGTACAACCAGATCATATGCAGTACTTGAAAAACTATTTTCATCTTTGGACAAGGCAGCTGGCGTAAGTTTGTGATTTACATTTGATTTAAAAGTGAAGAGTTTGTGATTTGTATTTGATTTAAAAGTGAAGTAGTGACAAAGTCAGATTATTAAACGTTACTTTTTTTTTTTTTTTTTAATTCATTTTTGACTTTATTCCTGTTAAGGCTGTTCATAAATATATTATGCTGATGTCCAGCTAGGCTTTTGAGGTAAGTGTGCCTTTTTAAGCTAGCACAAGTGTACAGGTTCCCCAAACCAAACAAACATTTACAAACATCAGTATCTGTTTTTCTTGATATTTGGTACTTAGTTGTARTGAGATTATTAATAAATATGTTTATCAGTAATTATTAATAACTAACATATTCACACTAGCCATAACTAAATTAGTGACTTAATAATTAGTRCAACTATCATTTAATAATRATGTAATAAGCTATTACTCTTAAGKTTATATTCCCACCCTTAGCATCTTCATTTGTGTTCATAGTTTAAAGAAAACTGCTGCTGCTTCATTCTAGTTTAGGAGGGAGGACATTCCAGTTTAAGAGGGATTGAAGCTACCATTTTCCAGTAGTTTTATCAATGAGTCAGCAGGAGATACASATACTTGTGGAGGTTATTTTTTAAGATGGTAGATCTATCTGTTGGTGTAAAAAAATTATGAAATCATAGTCCAATTTTGAAATTAGCAAAAGATGAATACCTTACTATATGAAATATCATTTGTTCATTTGCTGTTCTATGTAAGTAAATTGTGGCTGAATCCCCTTTTTAACAATATGAGTATCTATGTTTACAAATAGCTTGGCTCCCCCAATAACTTCCTGCTGCTACCTTGGTGATTACCCGTGCTTATATGTGGGTTTGTTCATTCTAAGAGTCTCTTGACCTGATAGATCTGCTTCTGTTTGAGATGAAGCGCTATGTTGTAGAGTTCCACAGCATTATTTCAGCTGGATTCATTCCCTCAGACACCTCCACTCACCATCATGCTGTGTCTTCTGCCTCACATCCATTGTCTCAGGTTCATTTTGATCTAATAGGCTAGGCTATTTGCTCTTGAAAGCATAGACTCCCTATCTTTTCAGATACRATGAAAAAGAGGAAGGAGGAAGAACAACCAAAATTATTATATCTTAAGACCATGAGAACAGCTCTTGAAGTCCAGAGGATAGATAGGCAAAATATAATGTCTTTTGGACATATGAATCTGCTGTCAAGTCTCAAGCAGTGAGACAATGAGGAACTTTGATTTAAGAATCAAGATTTCTCGTTGTGGTGCACTTAGTGGGATGGATATCAGAAGCAAAGAAATTATAAACACTTGTAGATAAATTTGATTTTCTTGTTGCAGTCAGTCCCATTGGCTTATATACACATTATTTTTCTGCAAACCACCACCTTGAAATTTAAGGTGTCTTTCAATTTACTGTTAATCACTCAGTCATTCTGTGGTTGTATAAGGACTCAACCCTGAAGTTGGAAGAATCAGCTAGTTTGCTGAAAGTGTGAAGTAAAGGAAATAGTCTCAGTTTCCCCAAACTTTGGATCATTCAGATTCATTTAGCTCACAGTGACAGTACAGAAAGTTTCTGAAAATGAGTGCAGGTGCCATGAGAAAATAATGGTTATGAGGAAAACATTTCTGATATCCAGGTCATATGCATGACTTTACSGCCTGTATTGAATGGGACTTTTTTGAGGGGGTGGGAAATAATGTTAAAGTAGTGATTTGTACACTTCTTGAGCATCTTCAGATATCAGTACAAAGTTGACACCAATTCTACTATCTGGGGTGGGATTTTGCTCTACTGTAAATCTCTCTGTTGGAATAGCTTACATCTGCAGCCGTTTAACTACATTTTTTATTTATTTATTTGCTTAAATATAACTTTCAAATTTGTTATGTGCTTTATCACTGCACCGAAAAAATTACCGTAGCAATGAGTATGTGTGAAGGAGATGAGTTGAAGGAAAAGAGMATCACTTGCTTCCATATTGTGTCTTTTCTGAATGACATATGTGTGTTGTCATGGAGTTGAATTGGCTTATAACAATGTAATGGACCAGTTATATTTTAATGAAAGTTTTTTAAAGTTTTTTAAAGAAGTTGAATTTTTTTCTTTTTTTCCATTTTTGAGGTTTATTTTTGTTTAAAATATATTTCAGACATATCTATCATTATTATATACATGGACCAAAAGGAAATGAAACTCATGCTGTAGTGAAAGATGTGGGCCCTTTCAACAACATTGACATTCAGGTAAGTTTTGTATCTATCAACTCTTAAAACTCTTCCTTGATGGGAACCTATTCCATACAGTACCTGTTCCTTTTTAATTTTACAGTTTGAACCACCATTTTAAGAGGTATATAATTTAATTTTTGAAAAGTAATGTTATTTGTCATTGTAGTACAGGAACTAATTCATTTTTCTAACATAGTTATACAAATGTCACAAATGTTAATTGCACTGGTCTTTTTGGTGCAAGGAAAAATCAATGTGTTTTATTTTTATTCCAGATTTCATTGTTTGAAAAAGGAAAAGTGCCAAAGATTGTCAATCTTAGGGAGGTCAAAGATGACATGCAGACATTGTATATAAATACTGCAGCAGATAGTTTTGAGTTTAAGGCACATGTTGAAGGAGAAGGTATAGTGGAAGGCATTATTCGATATCATCCCTTCCTCTATGATAAAGAAACATACCCTGATGATCCATGCTTTCCATCAAGTAAGTGAAGTGTTTCATTGTTTATTTTATTAGTGCTTACTAAATATATTGGTTTAAATATGTAAATTTTCTAAATAGTGCATGTGTAAATAATTCTGGATTTCATTATACATCAAACATGCATAGAAGGTTTAGAGACAATTTTTGTTTTGCTCTCTATATTAGAAATTTTGAGGAAAACTGTTACGTTTTTATGACTATCTCATATTACAGATAATCCTATTACTCTTAATTGTTTTAGTGAAATAGAAAAYGATTAGTGATTATATAAGAGAAGGGTAGAACAGTTTAGATAGAAATGTAAATTGTAATCTGAACTGCGATTTGTTAAAATAGAAGAATTTAGATCCTAAAATTGTTGTGTTCACTTGTTTGTGTAAACTAAGTCTTTGACATAATTCCCTCAGATTTCAAACCATAAGCTCTCAGGGCATGCAGTCCTTTTGAAACATTCCTGTCTGACTTTCAGTCCTTGCTCCAGGAAACTAGCAGTAATAGCAGTAATTTGAATCAAGAAATTATGGCATCAGAATACTGCTCAACATTTAGAATAACTCCTACGTTTAAAAATAGTTTTATCCATTCTTGCTGMATTTTCAGATACAAAATTATTCTAAATAATTCGGTATCATAATTTTTTGTCTGTGATTTTCTTTTGTAAAAGTTTATGAATTTGTGACAAGATTTTAGAGTATTATAAAACATCAGCTGAAACTAAAGAGAGAAAGTACTATTTATTCATATTATTTGAAATTTACAAATTTGGTACATTATGGTATGATTCAGTCCCTGTTTAAAATTTGTACCTAGTTGTTCTCTTAGTTGTTCTCTTATTTTTTTCCAAATAGCAAAGGAAGTACAGGCTTCTAAGTAAATATATCTGTTTTGATAACCAGGTATAATGCTGTTGTGGCTAACTTAATATATGTAGATAATCCTTCATTTGAACTATTTGTTGACATTACACTGCATATTTTAAGAATGTTTTTTAATGGAATCTCTCTTTAATCAAGAATTAAATGATGACAATGATGATGACGACTGCTTTATAGTAGAAAAGGGTGCCAGAGGGAAAAGACCTATTTTTGAATGCTTTTGGAATGGAAGATTAATACCATACACAACTGTGGAAGAGTAAGTGATATCTGTTTCTACAGGGTAAACCTTTTTCCTTATTCTTTTTATAAACAAGAAGTTTAATTACTTTCTCATTTTGTTTAAGTTTCGACTGGTGTGCTCCTCCAAAGAAGAGGGGATTGGCACCAATTGAGTGCTACAAYAGAATTTCTGGTGCATTATTTACCAATGATAAATTTCAGGTCAGCACAAACAAACTCACTTTCATGGATCTGGAACTAAAGCTAAAAGATAAGAATACTCTGTTCACAAGAATCTTCAATGGACAGGTAATCATTTTTTTGTACATGTATGTTTCTTCATGGTCAGCTATAATGTATATGATACAGTAATGTTTATTCATCGGTCATTTCTCTTATCATTATGTATTATCCAATTTCTAAAGAACTTTCTCCTTAAGATGCTTACACTGCACATTCTAGCAGACACTTTGCTCAGTTTTGTTGGATTGTAAAGCTGACACCTTAAAAATGAAAAATAAGGTTTAGTCTTTTTATGAAAGACTGTATTCATAGGAATAACTCTATGACTTGAAGTAAGTTTTCCAGGAGTGCTGTAGTGTTACTATTTCTGAATCTGAGAATGCAGTTTTTGAGTACAGTATTGCTGTCCTATGTTTGTTCATACTCTGAAATTCAGRTTTATATTTTGTATGTGTTTTGTAATTGCTTTACAGGAGCAGAGAATGAAAATTGATAGAGAATTTGCTTTGTGGCTCAAAGACTGTCATGAGAAATATGATAAACAGATAAAATTCACAGTATTTAAAGGAATAACTACACGTACTGATCTGCCATCCAAAAGGATGCAGAGCCCTTGGACAGTGTACTCTGCCATAGAGTGGGATGGGAAAACATACAAAACTGGGCAGCTGGTAAGTTAATTGCTCACAGATGTGTGTGTGTGTGTGGGGGGTGGTTTTTGTTGGGTTTTTTTTTGGAGGGGTGGGCCATTAGTAGAGCTTTTGAATCTTGTGAAAGGCAGAAAGGGTTTTATGATAGGGAAGTGATGTATAAAATTTAATTGTTGTYTTTCTACAGATAAAAACTATTAAGACTCTCCCAATATTCTATGGCAGTATTGAGAAATTTTTTCTGTATGGAGACCATGATGGAGATATATTTGCTACTGGAGGAGAAGTTCAGATTGCTTTGGTAAGACAAACCTAAAATAATTTATATGGCTGTGTAAATCTCTAGATTTAATCCTGGATCAGAATTCTTTATGAATATTTTTTAAATACTCTTTTTAAATTATTTTATATTTTGGAACTTTGGCAGTCTAGAAAAAATGAAACTGCCTATTTTTAATATAAGTTTCACATTATCATGTTGTTAATATAAATTTGCATATTACTTACAGTATCACTATTGGACTTGCTTTTATGCTGTATGTTTCTATTCTTAACTGTGATGGTTTTAGCATATTTTAACCCAGCATCTGCAGAGTTACCAGGCAGCATTTGTTAGCATTTGTCTGCCTATGTGGTCCCTTTATAATGTGGTATTTCTTCTCTGATGTGTTATAGTCTGGTTCTTTATAACTAGACTTAACTTTTTCAGGAACCTCAGGCATTGTATGCTGAAAAGAAAACTATTCCAATTTCAAAACTAGACAGAACAGTGTCTGAAAAAAATGTTAAAAAATACATAGAGGATGAAATGGCAAGGTAAGCTCTAAATTGTAATGATTTACTTGTGAAGTTCCTAATAAGGGTTTTAGTATTTCCTCAGGAAAAAAGAACAGTTTTATTCCCAAATGGAAGTGGTGTCAGCTGTTCAGGAGAAATGAAAAACCTTCAGCTTCAAAATAAGATATTAATCTGTTTTTTGGGGTTGTTTTTTGTTTGTTTGTTTGTTTTCCCAAAACAGCTTCATGTACATTCTGACATTCTAGTAGAGATAAATCATGTTGGTCTGTCTTTAACTTATAAAMAAAATGTTTTTTTCTTGCTTTTTAACTAGACTTCCTGACAAGTTGTCAGTAACATGGCCTGAAGGGGATGAGTTACTGCCAAATGAAACAAGATTTGCTGGTACACCAATAGGTATGTTTAGACTAAGGAAAATGTTAACCCGCTGCTGAATGGAGAGGATGCCTTGGCGATGGAGAATGCAGAGAAGGCAGAGTTACTAAATGCCTTCTTTGCATCTGTCTTTACTGCTAAGGCTGGACCCATGAACTACAGGGACTGGAGACAAGAGAGAGAACCCAGGGAGGAAAACTCTCTGCTGGTCAAGGAGGATTGGGTTAGCGATTATTTAGGCAAACTAGATGTAAACATAAATCTATGGGTCTGGATGGGATGCACCCAAGATTGATGGGGGAACAGGCAGGGGTTATTGCTCAACCACTCTCCATCATCGTCAAGGAGTTGTGGAGCACAGGAGAGGTGCCAGAGGACTGGAGGAGAGCCAATGTCTTTCTTCCAAGAAAGCCAAATGGGGCCTAATCTAGTTGGAGGCCTGTGGCCAGTGGTGTCCCCCAGGGATCAGTGCTGGATCCAGGACTATTCAACTTGTTCATTAGCAACTTGGACCAGGAGAGAGAGTGCACGCTAAGCGAGTTCGCTGATGACACCAAACTGGGTGGAGTGGCCGACACTCCAGAGGGCTGTACTGCCATCCAGAGGGACTTGGACAGGTTGGAGAGTTGGGTAGAGAGGAGCCTCATGAGGTTCAACAAGGACAAGTGCAGGGTCCTGCACCTGGGGATGAATAACCCCAGGCACCAGTACAGGTTAGGGGCTGACCTGCTGGAAAGCAGCTCCGTGGAGAGGGATTTGGGAGTCCTGGTTGACAACAAGCTAACCATGAGGCAGCAATGTGCCCTCGTGGCCAAGAAGGCCAATGGAATCCTGGTCTGCATCAGGAAGAGTGTTGCCAGCAGGTCAAGGGAGAGGATCCTGCCACTCTCCTCAGCCCTGGTGAGGCTGCACCTGGAGTACTGGGTGCAGGTCTGGGCTCCCCAGTGCAGGAGGGACATGGAGCTCCTAGAGCGGGTCCAGCATAGAGTGACAAATTTGATTAAGGGACTAGAGCACCTACCATATGAGGAGAGGTTAAACAAGCTGGGCCTGTTTAGCCTAGAGAAGAGAAGGCTGAGAAGGGATCAAATCAATATGTATAAGCACCTCAGGGGAAAATGTAAAGAGGATGGGGCCAAACTCTTCTTGGTGCCGGCCAGTGATAGTTCATAGGATAATAGGTACAAACTGAAACACAGGAAGTCCCATATCTATGTGATGAAGACCTTCTTTCTTGTGAAGGTGACAAAGCACTGGCACAGGCTGCCCTGGGGGTTGTGGAGTCTCCTCTGGAGATCTTCAAACCCCACCTGGATGCCACCCTATGCCACATGCTCTAGGGGTCCCTGCTGGAGCAGGGGTTTGGACTAGATGATCTCTAGAGGTCCCTTCCAACCTCARCCATTCTGTGATTGTGTGATTCGGTGTTTTTCATGCCAAATATGAAAAAGTCAAATGTAAATCTAAGATCATATTATCATATTATCATTATAAACAGTTTGGTTTAAAAGCCCATCACTCTTTCATTTAAATGCAGGAGCATTAAGAATAGAGATTTTGAATAAAAAAGGAGAAGCAATGCAAAAACTTCCCGGTACAAGCCATGGAGGCTCAAAGAAACTTCTCGTTGAACTCAAGGTTATGTTACATTGTAAGTACTTACGTGTGTTTAAATTATTCTTTATTATTTTAAAGAGCACATATTGTATAATATATTTAATTAAAATTTGATAGACCTACATAACTTTAAATTTTAATGATAATATCCTTTTAGACCTTCATGTAGCATTCCAAAGACATTTCAAGAAAAATGTCTGAATGCTATACTATGACTATTCTTTCTCTCATGTGTAAGGAGGGCGTATCAATTTCAGGCTGTCTACTTATTAGGTGTGAGAATATAACTGAAAAGATTCTTCTTGTTTGCCTTATTGCTGTTTTATACAATAGGTTAAAACAATCCTTTTAACTGATAAGGGAATTGTGAACATAACTTTCTACAGCACTGTAGATTCCTGTAGTGATGTATGTCACAGGAAGCCAAATTAAAGTGAAGTGAAAGCTCCAGTGTAGTATGTGTGTAATAAGGCTGTGTGTTTTTAAATCATGGTAATTTTAATGCTACTTGTTTTATATGGGACAGTCTTCTCTGCACACTCACTTTTCAAGGTGTAGGCTTCTGGGCAACATGTGGCAGGAACTGAAAGAATAGGGGCCCACATAATAAACATAATAAATTGTATTTGTGAACAGTGAGGTGACACATCAGTGTATTGCAGCAAACTTTAACAAGCATAGACATCCTAACTTCAGGATGTCTAAATTTGAAGAAATAGTATTTTTAATGTGGTGTTTTGTCAATATTTTCCTGTGAGAAGCAAAACAAAGTGTGCCCATTGCTTCTCATCACCAAGTTGCTTCACTTCCTGGAGAAAAATAAATGAATCCTACAAGTGGCAGCTGGAGGATGGCATACCTGTCAAACTCAACTCCCAAACCTTTCTTATCATATAAAGCTATCAGTTGTACTAAGGTGGTACATTCATATGAAGACTAACAGCAAACATAACGTACACAGAACTTCCCTATTTTAAAAATGGGCTGCCAAAAAAGCTGTGCTCATAGAAAATGCATTCCCAGTTCATGTCTGTGGTTCCTTGTCTTTGGCTCAAAATTAAGGTAAAATTGAGAGAAAGAACAAGCCAAGGAATCCAGGTAGAGTGGGGCTGGAGAGGCGATATCAGGTGAAAGAGTAGGATAGAAAACAAGAGAATGCCCAGGGTCCATGTGGAAGGGAGATGGGCAGTGTCTGCCAAAGAGGAATGTTCATTGTGGGAGAACAGGGCTGTGAGAATTGTTTTCTTCTGCCCATTATTGGGTTGTTTTCTCTAAGGCTCAGCCTAAAATTAGCCTTAGGATTGAYAAAAAGGGGCTGTTGGAGGGCAGTTGGATGCCAAGAGAGCTGGGATCAGAGAAATGTCTGGATGGTTCTTGTGTAGGTTTAGACTGAAAACAAAGTTTAGGTTTGAGACCAAAAAAAAAGCTTTAGAAGTGCTGTACCTTTGGAGCCAGAAATGGGCTGCTGTAGGAGAGAGCAAGTTGCAAGTTTGCAGAAATGTGGSAATTTTTTGGACCATGGCTATGGGACACTGTGTAAGATTCTTTAAAAACAGAAGGATATGATTAATTTTGAGAGAAGAGCATGGAGTCTGCCTCCTTAAATGGGATGGGGAAGAGGATGCCAAACCTAGCTGGCTTAACAAAGACAACGAGAGAACAAGCATATCGTAAACTTGTCTGGGCTGTGCCTCAGAGGCATTAACTAGTTTTCAGCCCCAAATTAGGGTGCTAAAGTATTCAAATAGCTGTTATGACAATCATGAAGTATCTTTTCAGGTTTTTGAGCTTTTTTCTGACTCAAAGATTATCTTTTCTGTTATATTGGTGAGATTTGCAAATGACAAGATTTTTACCTGTACTTGGAGTAATGATATTTGAAAAAAATGAAGAATTATGAAGATTATTATAAAATCTAGAGATATGTAGTAATTGTTTCTTTGTTTGTTTGTTTAAGCACCTACTGGGAATAAAGAAATAATTTCTCATATCAGTCAGCATGGAGGCAAATGGCCGTACTGGTTTAAAAAAATGGGTGAGTTCATTTGTGCAGTATTTTAATTTAATATATAATTCTGTTTTTTATTTCTATATGTATTTGTTTTTATTTGTATTTCTATTTAGAAAATCTTCAGAAACTTGGGAACTACACCTTGAAGCTGCAAGTAGTATTGAATGAAAGTAATGCAGACACATATGCAGGAAGGCCTCTGCCATCAAAAATATTTAAATTTACAATCATAGGTAAGATAAATTCCAGTCCTGCCAGCTTTTTAATTATGGTTGGTTTGATTCATCATATTTCAAAATAAATTGTGCTTCAGTGAAAGATAACTTTCAGACTTGATAAAATAATACTTATATATGTGAACATATGAAGTACATTCAAGAGATTTTGTTTGTTCATCTAGCTGGTTTTGATTTTACCTGTAGCAGTTATGTTGGTCGTGCTGTATGGTCAGTTTCAAAAAAACAGCTAAAATCTTAATGGAATCCAAAACTCTTCTGAGGTGAACTTTCCTAACATGCTGAGCAAAAACAAGCAAACAAACGTACTAAAAAATTAGTAAGTTAGCTTAATTGTACTTACCCTCTGTTTCATGCCACTGGCATTGGTATTCTTTCATAAAACCAATGAGAGGAGAATTTTTAAAGAGAAATTAATTAATTCAAAAGAAAGTTAAGCATTTAAAATATGTGTGTTGAGATCAAAGACCTTTTCTTAATTAAGAGTGTTATGCAAAACAATTAAGTACTTTTTCAGTTATACTGGGTGTGTATCTTCRGATTAACCATCATCAAATATTAATTGGGAGTCTAGAATTAAAATAATCCTTTTCATCATTGTTACTCTGCCTTCCCATAAACTCTGGAATATATGTATCTTTGTCGATATATAGATACAGATACATGGTCTAAAATAGCATATGATTGTTCATCTCTTCCCAAAATGATTTTTAGATTCTAATTTTAGTGGTACTTGAATGCCACAAGATATGCAATGCACAGTTACGTCAGTGTGCCTGGTACTGTGTTGGTAGTCCTGTTTCTTGTTTCTCATTTTATTTCCCAATTTTATTTCCTAATTTGTGTGCTTTTATCTGTTTRTGGCAGCTCAGTTCGTTTGTAAGCCTTTCTCTGAAGCAATTTTATTCCTTTTTACTTCGTTTTGAGAAAAAAGAGCCATATATTTATGAAAAGTGATAAACTCTAGATTACATTCAATTTACCCTTTCTATCCATATCTATGAAAAGCAATCCATTTTCAAATTATAAAGGAATATGCTATATAACATCCTGTAGGATTTAAAGTTCTTCTCATTTTGTGATTTAAAGTCTTTTTCATTTTGCGATTTTGTGSATCATAATTCATTTTAAAGAAAATATATAGTTATGCACCTGCTAAATTAGATTTGGGTTAGAAATACCTATGCTGACTACAGATTATACTTCTCCTCATGTGCCTTGTAACAAGTAGCTATCCTTTTATGGAAGCAGGCTTACCTATAGAAATTACTTACATAGAAGGCCTACTTACATAGAAGGTTTGATATTTTCTTTGTCTCTGGCTCTTGATCTCTGTTTTGAAAAGAGGTTTTCTGTGGTCCTTTTGCCACTATGTGATTTTGTTATCTTTTCCTTAAATAGAAAAAAAAAAAGGGACATTTTTCTGCAAGGAAGGAAAAAAGGAAAAAAAMCCAAATCCTTTGTATTTAATATCAAAATACTTATTTCCTGGGCAGATTCAAGATATAAAGCTGACATCTGTTTCTAGAAATTGTAGAAAGAATAGTAGCTTTCAGTACCTATCCACAAACTAAGAGGTTCTACATACAGATCCGTTAGGCAGAAAATAGGAGGTTTTTTGTTCTTTTATAGCATATTCTTCTAAAAACTTCTGCAGAGCAACAACAGTCGTCTTGCATGATGAAGAAGGAATGTTTGGCATTACTTTAAAAGAGTAATTATTTAAATATATGTCTAAAAATCTGGCATTTGAGTTTCAAGATTTTTCTKCTCTTACAGCTTCAGAGAAGTACTTTTTTTTTTCTCTAAATAAATGCATAAATTAACCTTTTTTTCCCCTTCTTCATTTTTGTTCATCAAAGGAGAACATTTGGAGTTGCAAACTTATATTCTGTATATTAAAATTCTCTTGCAATAGTATTGTGGTGGCCTCCAGCATCGCAGACAGCAATTAAATAGTTTTATTTCTAAAAATTGATGTCAAGTCTCCATAGAAATGAATATGTACTCTGAAAATCTGATGAAATAATAATTTTGTACTTTTGTTACAAGGGCTTCCAAAAGCAGCTTCTGCTTTCGCTTGCTCATTTTTGCCTCATTAGTCAGAAAGTGATTGGTGTTTATAATGATCATCAGTCTTGAGAGGGGAACATTTCAATTCTCAATTTTTTTCTGTTTTATTTTGTCTTGGAGATGGCTGTGAATACTATTATTCAATGTTCCAAAATGTTCCAAAATGCCTATGTCTGTGTGACCTTTTGTGCATATAGTTTCTAAAAATCCTGAAAAGATTAATTAAAATCTAAGCTGAAATCARCAACTGTTTTGATCTGAGAAAAAAATTATTCGATTTCTTTGACAACTATTTGTTGTTCAGTCTTTATGGTTCTTCCTGGTAAGCTACAAAATCGTCAAAAATGCCAGTTAAATCTGAACTACCCAAGTTAAAAATTTATAGGCCTAAGGTTAAAAATTCAAATTTGTTCTTTTAATTCACAAAGGRCACATTATGTTAGTAATTACTTAGTTTGACAGTGCAGTTCTTTGTTATTCTGCCTATTTTATAATTTTATCACTCACATGTAAATTTTAATAAAAATGTAAACACTTAGACATTGAGGTCCTTTTTATCATTGCTGTTGTTATTATTAAAGTATTCTGGCTAGTAAAAKAGAAGAATTTATCTTTACCAGTGATTTTTCATGTCTCTTATGCAAAAGAAATGTATTGATAATGACACCTGTAGTTATAGAAAGTAGTTGCTAATTTGAGTCCAGAATCGCTTGTCAAGGTATTTAGCAATCAGGTCAGCATTATATCTTTTCTTGGCAACCTTCTGGGCAAGAACTTTTCATTCCAAATTACTGTGGTTTGTACTACTCAGTGCAAATTATGGTAAAGACTTGAAAATAAAACTATTAGTTGTGTTTGTTGTATCTCATTATTGAGTATTGTCTCCTTATTTGAGACAGCTAATGGGACCAGGTTATACAGAGAAGATGCACCCARAATTCTTTTTCAAATAGTGTTTACTCACCCTTGTATCTTAATTTGGGATAGTTTTAGAATAATAATATTTTGTTACATGATTTTTTTTAAGCAATGTAGAGCAATAGAATATCTAAGAAAAGTTGTCCACAAGGATTTCTCCATTTTTCAGGTGCTATATAGATTTCGATACTCCAGAAGTTCAGGCTGCTTACTATGTTTTTCATGCCATAAGCTTCCACTGCTATGTATGCTATTCTTCTTTTTATATTAGTATAAGCTGAAAAAGAGGATTAATCAGTAAACCATGATTTTGATTACAAAAGTAACTGTGAACAACCTATTTATTTTGAGGCTAGAATTTATGACTGAACTGCTACCTTAATTGAGCCTCTGAACATATAAAATACTTTCTAAAAATGTCTTATTCTTTTCTCTTAGAGGGCAAACCAGAGAAATTTTCAGTGGGTCTTTTGGAGCTTCCTTTTCGAGTTGGAGTACCTTTTAATATTCCTTTGGAATTGCAGGATGAGTTTGGTCATGCAACACAATTGACAACTGATTTTAAACCAATTCTTGAAGCTAGGTAATTCAACTATCTCATTTTTGTCCTTACTTTTTGTAACATGAATACAGTAATTCTATGGGGTTTTTTTCTCTGAGTCATATACTGGATACATTTAATATGACTTACCTGGCATTTTTGCAGTAGCTTCCATGAGAATATCTGAAAGTGTTTATATCTGTTTTAGAGAATTAAAATGCTTTGTTTATTTTTAATTTGACTTTTTTTTGATGTATTTTTCTAGTGGCTTGACATTACAGTATGAAGAAATAACCAAAGGAACAAATTGCATCATTAAGGGTGTCACTGCTAAAGGCTGTGTCAATAGTTACCAGGGCAAGGTAGGCTAATGGATTTAAACTTGAAGTAACCTATTAAAAAACCCAGTAATTTTCATGTAACATAGATTATCACATAGTATTACCATTGTTTGCTCTATATTATTGGCTACAGCTATCTCTTGGGATGCTTTCAAATTATATTTTATCTTTATAATCTGCCTGGAACAATTGTGTTACCTCTCATACAGCTCCACTGTGGTAGCTGGTGGGACTGGGAGGAAGATGACCGTATGTGTGTGTGTGTGTGTGTGTGTGTGTGTGTGTGTGTTAGAGTGTACCGGATATACAGAGTTCAGCTGCTGTTCAAATTATTTGAGCCAAATCACCCTGGTGACTTTTACACTGAAGCAGCATTGGGAGCATTGAAATCCTTTATTCTGGTAGTTGAGATAATGAGTGGGAATAACCAATGGTAACTACGTGAGCCTGTCTTGATGTTTCCAAAGTGCTGATTGTACCTGCAGCAAACGTAGCAGATATATGTYCATAAGATAGCCATCCAAATCCAATCTTTTATTAATGGATTCTCAGMACCTGTGCAAGCTGTTAAATCACTTTGGAAACAGATACACAGCTTAATCTGAATTAATGCTTTTGATAAAGACAAAAGCAAAAAAAAATCAAAAATAATTTTAGAAACTTACGTATTTGTATAGTATTCTATATTCTTGATTAGACCCTAATCTTTCATCCAGTCTTGCTTTACCTAGCATGGTAAAGACAAAACAGGAACTGAGATAGCTGAAGAGACAAATTTGTTGTTGTTATTGTTTAAAAAAAAAGAAAATATTGCTGGTGGAAAGGTATATGAAGAGCAGAAAGAGTATATACCTGCTGATTGAAAACTGAAGGAAGTGGAAAGTTATGCTCAGCAGGTAAGGAGAGACGGAAGATAAGGAAACAGAGATTATAGAAGTAAAAATGCTAGCTGTAGCAAAATATAAATTTGGTGAGGTTGAAGACCAGTAGTCATTTATGGAATTTGCAGGTCAGAAGTAGTCCAGTTACAATGGAAAGAGGGCATGTTCTTTTCTTGTGTTGTTTAAGTGGATAAACTGTAGAGGGCAATACAGGCACTCTCTTGTCTAAAATGGTACGACAAAAGAGGACTATTARGGAGTACAATGAAAAATCATGGAGGAAAGCAGAAGGGTGAAGAAACRCCAGAGAGAGTAATTTTAAACAGCTTTATTTTGTAATAGTACCAGAAGAGTGAAAATACCTYTGAAAAATAGCTAGTAGTAGGAATTTTGGAATCTTGGAAAGAATTTGAAAGGGGAAAGTGAGTGAGGGGAGAAGTAGTTAAATATATTTTTCAGAAAGGAGGAAGGACAAAATACTGAAAGAGTAAACATGTAAAATGAGAAGAGAATCTAGATCSGGATAGAAAACAGAGATCACAGTTGTCCATGGCAGAAGCACTGATAGAGAAGAAAGAGAAACTGATTTCCTCTAGTAGTTTAAATAGTAATTGACTCAATTCCATGCCAGGCAATTAAGATTATGAGGAAGTGAAAGTTGGAAGAGAGTTCACAGAATCACAGAATCGTTGAAGTTGGAAGGGACCTCTAGAGATCATCTAATTGAACCCTCCTGCTCAAGCAGGGACACCTACAGTTATATGAATAATATCAAGAAGACTATTGCCTTACAGGATTTTGAATGTAGTAAATAGAAGGAAAAAGAAGGAAGATGAAAAAATATTCACATTTATTCTTTTCATTTTAAAGTACTATAGTAGACATAGAAGCATACTTGATAGCGAAAGGAAAGGAGATATAGAGATCATGAAGAATAAGAGGAGGAGAAGAACTTAGCAAGAGAACACAATTGCTTAAAGGTTAGAAGGAAGGAAATTAAAAGTATAAATTGAGGAATTAGAGGGAGTAATTGGTATTAAATCAAAAATGAGTGTTGCAGAAAAAAAGTGGGTTCATAGAAGGAGGAGTGACTACTGCATGAGTCACTGCACTTCATCCAGGGTGTAAATGTTGAATACCCTGTTAAGCATGGCACGGCATAGGCCAGGCTCATGAAATGAAAGCTTTCCAGAAACTGCTTTTAATGGTTTCAAAAACTTGTAGTGTAACATGCACACGCTGACCTAAATGTCTCTGGGCGTGATAGCGTGAAAAAATGTAGTCTAGAAAGACTTGCGGTTTGTRCTGCAGTGCATAAAACTTGGCTAAGCTTCTGAAATCTCACATATGTATGTATGGATTGACATGACTATGTGAGATAATTTATCTCTAATCTGTTGTGTTTAAGGTTAATGTTTAAAATATTCTTTTCCTTAGAACTTTAATCTGAAGGTTACCCTCCCGGGCTTAAAAGAAGACACACAAATTTGTAAAATAAGATTGCAACCAGGTAAGTATTTTAAGAATACTTTATGTTTTTCTGTTGGTTGTTTTTTTTTTTTTTCTGATCCTATTAATAAGTATTTATTCCCCAAAAAAATATTTAATGAGGCAGAAGAAGGGATATTTCAAYTCATCCAAGTGAAACTAAATAAAGCTGATGACATATCTCTTTGCAAGAACAGTATCGACTTGTTTTGTCTTGTCCATTATTCTAGCAGCTGCAAATTACCTACTTCATAGAGATCTTTTTTTCTTCTTTCTTGATGTGTTTAAATGTTTTTCAACCCAGCACTGTGAAATTAGTTATCTCTTTATCATTCAGATTTTCTGAAGCTTTTTGGCACATTTACCTCTACCAACCTATGTTAACCTACTGTCCTTGTAGAAGACATCTCATGAATCAACAAGTTCTCAGTCATTTTTTTTACCTGAACGAAACAGGGATGTTGGGAATGCTTTGGCAGTTGGAATGATGTCTGAAATTTAAAGTGTTACATGTTGAATTTACCGTTGTATTGTATAACACAAGAAGGGAATCCAGGAGTCTTCTATGATTAATACTTCAMACAATTTCACTTCTAACCACAGGCCTTTTCGGGAAAAGATGCTAATTCCTATTATCTCTTGCTTTCTGGGGTTTCCTGGATTTAGTAGATAAGCAATTTAGCTTATAGATGTATCTACCTTATAGTGAGAAGAGGAAACTCTTAGGTTTTTGCCATTCAGATTACCAAACCTTCCTWAGCTTAGGATTTCCTGCCTCATTGAGGGCAAAATTCATGTACCTCAAGGCTTTATTAGATCAGCAATTGACAATATGTTCTGTTCTGTATGTTTTGGGCCGTTAAAGGTTATGTTCAGAAAACAAGGTGTAACAATCTGACTTCAGACAGATCRTGCTGTGCTTTGATTGTTTAATGCCTACCTAGGACTGGAGGCATGTTCATCCTCCATTAGAATCTTTGGGTTGGAGGAGTCTAGAGAGGCTTCATGACCTCTTTCTTCTCATTGAGCTCATCGTTGTCTTTTAAAACTGCTTTACAAGGAAGGAGCAAGTAAAAGCTATTTCAACCATTCTTACTTTTCAAGCAGCGAGGTTGAAATGGAAGTTTTAAATGACTAATGCATAAAGGTTATTTTTGGAAAATGGCCTCTTTTGTTGTTGCTTCATTGGAATGTCTGTCTTCTGATAGTTATCTCTGACTTCCTTCTAACTTTTTAAAAAGTAATAATTATACATTTCAGAGAGTGGGTTTGTTTTAATAGCCTTCACTTTACTGTCTTTATAATACCGTCATAATTTGCTTTTGCTTTTATTTRCATGCAAGTTTTAGCTATGGTGGCTTTTCTTCCAAATTCCTTCAGAAAAAGAGTGCTTCTAGGCATAAACCAGTACCCCTGAATTGTGCCATGTTGTAACAACAAGTGTCTCATATAAYCACAATTCTGTATTGTCTATTTTTGCAGGTCCTCCTCGTCAGTTGAAAGTAAAACCAGATTCGGAAGTTCTAAAGATTGAAAATGGCACAGCTTTCCCCTTTCAGGTTGAAGTATTGGAYGAATCAGGAAACATAACGGCACAGCCAAAGTTAATAGTTCATTGTAAGGTAAAATGCATTATATTGTTACACAGATTTTGATAATTCCTCAGCAATTTTGAGGCTATTTTGACGTATAGACGGGATTTGTTATCTTTACTAGTGCTTTTGACTTTCTGAGGTCTGACAGGTATAACTGACTTCCTTGCTTCATCTACCATGAATCATCTAGACTCAGAATTATAAGAACTTAGCCTTAGAAGTGAAAGAGAAGATGAAACAAGAATATTTAGTTAAAATTTTAAGATATTTTATGTTTCTTTTTCATATATATTTTAAGATATTTTACCTTTCATTTTCATATATAATATCTACTAAAAAAAAAACTTCAGGTGACATACTGTCAACCTACTTGCAGAATAAAAGCAGGCTTAATACCTGAAAAGYAGCAAAGATGATTGTATGTACTTGGCTAAGCTCAGATATGCTACACATATGCTACTGTGKTTTTTAGAAACAAGTCTTTTGCCCTTTTTGGCATGGTTTTATTCATACAAAGTGTATTTTCCAGTTACAGCAAAGTCAGTGTCTGGCAAGGATAGGTACACAAGCAGAAAAGGTTTTCCCGGTGTGAGCTCTGTTCATTCCATTTACACGCTATCTATTTGAGTACATTTGCTTCCTGTAGACCATGTCTACAGCAATGTAAGGACATGTTGAACATGATAGTTAATTTCTGTTTTAATGTGTTTTATGAAATTGCTAAAAAGGTTTATTTTAGCATTTTGATTACATTCATTGCCATAATGTATGTATGTATTAATATCACCTGAAAAAGTAGGTGTTGATACTGCATTTTTTTTGAAAACGGCACTTTTAAAAATATTTCAGTAAATAGTCCTACATATTTTTGGAGTTGCACATATCTTTATTTCTAGAAAAAATATAGTAGTCTTCAAAAATTTTGAAATTTAATTTTACATTTTAAACAGTTTATAGGTGCTTCAAACCTCCCTGTGTATGCTGTGGACTGCAGTAATGCAGGAACAAACATTTTAACTGGTCCAGTTATACAGGTACAGAATATAAAGAAGGACCAGATCCTCAAAGCAAAGATTGAAATACCTGTAAGTACTGATTGGGGTATTTGAATAAAGGAAAAGTTGAAAACACAGTTTAGTTTACTATCTTGTCAGTGAACCAAAGGTTTTTATGAAGCTAATTGATAAATCAATGCTTTATAATCAGTCTGAGAATAGGCTGGCTGCTCTGTTTCTCTCTAGGAAGCCATAAAAGGCAAGCTTTCCATCTTTTCTTTTCCCATCACTCTGTATGCTTGAAATTCCCTACATGTTTCTGAGATTTTATATTTCTTTTTTTCTTTCCTGCATCTTTCTGATAACTTACTGCCTTGCATGTAGACCCAGAATAGGCATGGCAACATTTTCTGCAGCTGTAGCTTGCTTCGTTTTTAGTATCCTTTGAAAAATTACGAGAGTTCTGGCTTATCCTTCRAATTTACTTTTGACAGACCAGGCTCCAACTTGGACACCAGGTCACACTTGATAKTTCAGAGTAATAACACAGTTCACAGTAGACTTGGATGGAGGAATATAGTCTTTATCTACTTGAGATAYATGTGTATTTTTAATGTCTTAATTATGTCTTCTTTTTGTTTCCCCATGCATAGAGCTGTAAAGATGTGCCACCAGTGGAAAAGATTATTAAACTTCTYCCTAGCAGTCATGTTGCAAGACTGCAAATCTTAAGTATGGATGGACAAAAAGCTATTCAAATTAAACATCAGGATGAAATTAATTGGCTTGCTGGAGATGTCATGCACAACCTTATATTTCAGATGTATGATGAAGGAGAAAGGGAGATACACATAACTCCAACTATAGCAGAAAAAATTAAGGCAAGTATTTCTGAATGAACAGTTGGATGTGCAATGTCCAATGGACATTGTCCAGTGGATGCAATGTRTTTCTAGCGAAAGGCTAATTCTCTAAAATCTGTGAACATCACACTGCCAACCAAATGATGTTCCTCAAGAAAGTGCAAATAAACATTGTGAACTTTACCCTATGCTTAAAAATTTTAAAAGATCAGTTTGTTAAAATTGTGTCCCTAATGGGATAAGGGCATTTAATRAAAAGTCTGACAGTGTTTCAGGGTAATATTATGAAAAGCAGATTTAGCAATATTTAGCTCTTATAAATACAATAAAATAGTTACTACGTAATTATCATTCCTCAGATAAAGGATTTTCCCAACATTTATAAACCTTGAGCCATCATGCTCTTTCATGAAAATTGTGTTACCTGTCTTATCCCTGTATCTGTGTGCAGATGTGGAGCCAGGTACCCAGGCAGAGCTCTGCTAGGAGGTTCATTTTGTCTTCTAACATTTTCCTCTGTCAGAKCTTTGCTAACACATTAAGATGCAGTGAGGAAACTCTGTGTATTTTGAGTTTGTTTAGAGTAATTTTCTGCATTTTGGCAATTTGTGATGGTTGATATTGGAAAAAGCTCAGGCTTTGATTGTGAACTTCTATTACTTATATTAGGCTTCAGCCTGCTTTTAATGACCACATATGTGTTGTGTAGCTAGCAATTGATAATTTAACATTTGATTAATTTATGAAATGTTTATTTTAGGTTAACTGGACCCCCAAAATTAACAAAGACAGTTTGATTCAGGGTTTATTACCTGATGTGAAAATACCAACCTCAGTAAAAGATGTACGTTATTGTCTTATTACATATCTTGATGACCACGTGTCGCTGGAGAGTGCATTTACAGTCAGGTTTGTCCATTTGAAACACACTTTTTGAAAGGTATTGTTGGCAAAGGACTGTAGAATTGTGGTTTGTAGGGGGAAAAAAATTGCAAAAGCTGAAATAATGAAGTAGTTTGGCAAAAGATCAGGAGTATTTAGGGAGAATTTCTTTTTTAAGGCAAAATGTGATTATATAGATGAGACCATTGTATATTGAAGAACTCCCATCATCATATGTTTGTGTCTAGCCCTCTGATTGCATTATAAATATACAAAAACTGAAGGATACTGCCAACTTCGAAAATTTTTTGAAAATCTTTAGGCTTGTAGGATTATCAGTCTTACTGAGGAGTCAGGTCACTGGTTACTAAAGAGAAATATTACAATAAATATAAAGGAATTTGTTACAGCTTTCAAGTGTTACTATTTTGTAGCTAAAAGGATTTATCTGGTAAAATGCAGAAATCTGTATCTGAAGTAGATAGAAGATCTGAAGATAGTAGATCTGAAGTAGAATAGAAGATTTATTATTGACTGTTTTAATTGTTTGTTTGGTTTTTTAGTCACTAAAAGTCACAGATCAAGGAACTCCTTTTCATTGGTTATTCTGCTCTAGTTCCCATAAAAATTAACTAGGAGGTTGTTCTGTCATGATTACTAAWGTTATGAACATAAACCTTAATCGTGAGCATACTAAGAGTCAAAACATTGTGCCACATAACTTCTAGATCTCRAGTAATAATTAGATCGTTAGGAGCCGGGATGCAGAGGATGTTAACTTTTGTCCAGTAAACAGAAGAAAAGGCTTAGATGGTTTGGGTTTATCGCTTCTACTTTATTTCAGCAACAGSGGAAATGGGAATATGACCAGGCTTGAATTCTACTTAGTTATTTGGCTATGGCTCTGAGCTTTGTTAAGTAGTGGTAGGCAAGTTATTGGAGAAAAAGTAGTGAATCCCCATAACACTACAGAGTTTCATTATGCAAGCAGTCTCTGATAAGCTCCATCTGTCGAGATAGAAGTGTAGGCTACTGTGTGACATGTATGCACATGAAACTGGATTCCCTACATATATGCAAAGATAAAATTGTGAAAAATTCTGGTTGCAAATCAGTGATAAATTCTTTGTGCCACTATATATGCTAATCTGTTTATTTGTATCTGCTAATGTGTTTTAAATGATTAATTCTTGAAAATGGTCATAAATTAATTTCCATATACATCTCAGACCACTCCCTGATGAACCTAAACACATTAAATGTAAATTAAAAGGACCAAACACAGTGCAGATGGGTGAAGAGCTACAAAGTGAAGTTGGTGAGTATTTGCACTTTCTTTGCTTTGTTGTAAGATATGTATCTATTTCTCTCTAGTTCATTAGCCTGTTATRTATACCAATGTCATCAAGAGTAAATTATCTTAGAGCCTTTATAAAATAGAAAGATTTTACTTCCTCATTCATGGAACAATCATCACACTTCTGCAGTCATCATTTTGTGATTCTTTAGCTAACTCTCTAGTATGATTCACCTCTAAATTTGTATATTGGGACATTCATCCCASTGGAGTTCAAAATTTTAACATGATTTTGTTAAGGTTGTTAATTCTGAAATGTTAAAGGTCAGAAGAGCATTCAGATAATATCAAGAGCTTGGTCTTCCAAGTGATACGTTTTTAAGTTGAGGCCTAAGAAGAAATCGTGTTAGGGATCAGTCTTCTCATTCTACTTCAGTTTCTGCAAGTGRTTGCTGTTTGAACATGTGATCAAGGAAATCCAACATTGACTATTAAACTTTTCCTGGTGCTGTGGGAGTAAAAATGCTTCAGTATTGACTTTTTTGTTTATTTTTTTTTAWTGTTRTGCCTCTTRGGGAGGAAATTACATATTTTTTCTTGTTCGGAGAGTGTGCTTATTTACTAATTTAAATGTGTCAATTACTTTTAATGAGCATAAGATCTATTCRGGTAAATTCTAGAAATGAGAAATACTTAACAATATTTTGGGACATAAAAATGTTTTGTATGCATGAAGAAAGACATGTAGGACAGACTGTATCTAAAAGGTTCCCTTTGTAGCAAGAAAAAAAAATTTTTTGACAAAATAATAAACACAAAGTTTTGTGTGATTGACTATATACATGTACTTTTTATGATTCTCTGCTTATGTTAATTTTCTCCATATTGTGTGTAAGTTGTATACATTTTTATTTCATACATCGTGCAGTGTTTCATTAAAGCAACTAATGGGATATTCATTTTACTAAATGTTTTAATAATCAACTTCATTTTAAACAGATGTTATGATTACGGATCAGTATGGAAACCAGGTTCAGACAGTGACATCCTCTTGTGTAAATTCCCTAGGAGTTTCTGGGCCTGGACTTGATAAGTCAAATTTGAAAATATCTTGGCAGGTATTTCAAAATTATTTCCAAGAAGTCATATCTTTACCCATATTTTCTATGACTTATGTGAGATAATTGCYGTAATTTGCACACAGAATTGAACCAAAACTGTTGAAAGATAGTCTAATTAAGCACTATTTCATAAGCTATGAGAAGTGGAGTTTCAAGGCATTAAACTGCTGTTCTCAGGTATACAGCAGTATCTATTCAAAACACTGTCAGTGCTGCACCTATACGTATTGGGAGTAGACTCACTTTATACATTTCACTTTAGCCAGATTGTCTTTGTTTTTTTCTCCTTTCTTTTCTTTTTTCTTCCAGCTGCTTTTTAAATGTTCTGTTCCTATTTATGGTAACATAGCTGATTTTATGATATTTTGAAGCAGCAAAGGGACTTAGGGATCTTACTGCCTGCATTAGTTTAGCTTAAAATGAGATGTATGCCTTTTAAAATATGGTGCTRCACACAGCTAAGTTGTCTATACAAAGAAACTAAATTTCTAGGAAGTGTGTGTGTTTGATGATTTCTTGYGCAAAGAGTCCTTTCAAATTTAGGAAAAGGACTAAAATTGTTCCTTTTCAGTGCATTGTCTCACATTAAAAAGAGTGAATAGATTTCAATATGCATAAATATTAAAAATGTGTTATTGAAAAACTGAATAAATTACACTTTTTTTTTTGTTCTTGATAGTATCCTATTTGTATTTCTCAATAGGAAAGTACACTAACAATGAGAATCAAAGGTATTCGGTTTAAACCATGCTTACCTGGAAGCAAAGAATTGTGCTTCGCTTGGCGGGAATTTTCCGATTTTCTCAGAGTAAATTTGATTGCAGGATCTCCTGCTAAATTGCAGCTTGTGGATTGGCCAGAGTTAGATAAGGTAAGTCCAAAAGTTATTGTTTGGGGGGAAAAAAAAAAAAACCAAAGGATTGGCTAGTCAGGAGATCTTTTATTTCCAGAGCTTTTTTGAGTATTGGATTAAAGCACCGGTTTCTTAATTTAATACTTCTGAAAATTGCCAGAACATGACAACTCTAGAGGCTTTTGTTTGGTTTTATTTTACACAGGACCACACACCGTAAGCAAAATTAGTTAATTATTTTACAACCTGCCTGATCATATAGGCAGGTGTGTTTCAAATTGGATGGAGCCTTTAAATATGGAACCTTTTTCACACAATAGGTGACTAACTACATTGCCTTTTAAGATTAAATTAAGATTAAATTTTAAGATTAAATTTGTGTTATGGTGATCTAACTCTTAGGTGTCCGTTTACAACACTGTAATACTTTTTTACACTATAATTCTTTATTTACACTATAATACACTATAATTCTTTTTTCATTAATGGAGAAGTTTTACTGTGGGCTGAATCCCAAAACCCACCGTCCACTGCTGTTTGCCAAAATACTGTCTTTAATGGTAGAAATAGTTGACAGYTTAACTCTCCCTTATTTGAGGTTTTATTTTTGATGCTGACAATGTTACCCCTTCACTCAGGAAGTGGCAAAGAGGAACAAAACTTGCATCAAATGGAAAAGATAGAAGTTTTTGCTATCATCTAGCCATTTGCGGGATTTTTATTTTTCAGCATTTTCACTGGTTGTACAAGTGATTGTACTCAATTTGTACTAAAATAGGGGAGTGAAGAGTGGAAAACAGGAATAAAGATGAGAGTGTTGGAAAATGGAGAAGGACACTATTAAAAGTAAAACAGAAGGTTCACCGAGTGTCATAAGTATTTTCAGTCTTTAGAAAATTGTCTAGGTATTTCAGAAGACTAAAAATCTTAGACGTGTTGCTCTTTCTGTAACAAGGAAGCTGTCTTTGATAAGCTTCTTGGGAAGCATGTCTTTATATTTAGTCACATTAGCACTAGTAAGAAATGCAGTTCGGGTGAAGCAACACATTTTTTAATGTCAGGAGAATGGCAGAACCGTGGAACCTTCCTGGAATTTTGTAATTCTGTCGTGGTCTGCCTGGTCTGTAAGGCAAAGAGGAAAAATAAAGATTTGGTTACTCTGAAGATTGCTGACTGCCTGCTATGAATGTCTGATACACCTGGAATAGAGTGAAATAATGCATTTTTTAATCTCTTCCAGCCTGTTGCAGTGATTAATGGTAGAGAACTGCATAATCCTCTTATAGTTCAATTGTGTGATCAATGGGGAAATCCCTCTCCTGAACCTAATGTCAAAATCAGTCTTATGAAGAGTAACAACTTAAAGGTAAGCATAGGTCTTACTCTATGACCCTCTGTATATCAAAGCATGTAAATTTATATTGCCATGTCTACGTTATCTCCTTCATGTTTGATGTTTTCGGAAAACAAATTAAGTATTGTAAATGTAGCCAAAGAGTGATTCCATCTACTGTAGCAATTTTGATGAATAATGCAAATAAGTTGTCTGTGTTTCACATCATGCCCTATACA
>PTEX01000039.1:3122550-3205078 GCA_003342815.1 Eudromia elegans | reverse complement strand
ATGTAGCCAAAGAGTGATTCCATCTACTGTAGCAATTTTGATGAATAATGCAAATAAGTTGTCTGTGTTTCACATCATGCCCTATACATCTCCTATACTTGCTAGTCTCTGATTCCATTTTTATTACTTTGCTTTCCTCCGCAGGTCCAAAGTTAAATGAGTATGTGTGAACAGAAAGTCTCTGAATTCTTATGTGCTTTATCTTATGCAAAGCAACACCACTTGTTTTTGTAAAGTTAAAGCTTTCTATTCTGGAGTATATCATAATTTCAAACACAATTTTGCAAGTCTCTCATTATTTCTATAAAAACAAAATATCTTTACAGTGCTGCCTTCCATTTGCACTGTTAACCATACGTTTTTGCCATTACTTTTCTGTGATGATGTGGGAAAAATTCTTTCTTCCATAGCTGAATCATTATGAACCAACTTTCACAATTTTTTTTACCAAAGTATTCATTTACTTAACTTGCTGACATAAGATTTGTGAAATATTTTCTGTGTGAAAGAAGATATTTCTGTAAGAAAATTAACTACTTCAGATATCGCAAAAACTTTTTTTTGTGTRTAAGTGAACACTTGACAGCTATTTTTGTGAAATCTGCTGAGATAACAAAGGGAAAGCAATTTAATCCCACTCTATTCATATAATTTAATTCATATGATAAAATTTGCATTATTATCTTGGTTGAAATCATTGTTGAATAAGTTGATTTCCATCTGATAACCAATTCCATGAGAAATCAGGATGGATAGCTGGCTTCCTTTGCTCTCTTACAAACTTTAGAGCTGCTATCTTTTCTTAGATTTACAGTGAATTTCTTAGGTTAGGCTAAAGAGACTGGAGCTAAAGTGGAGCTCGCATGCACAGGGATAGCTTCTACTTAAAATAAGAGTGTATTCATATTCCTTGAGATTCACTGTGACCTGGCTCTATGAGATGACAGAGATKGTTGTGGAGTCGATAGTTTTGGAAGACTATGGTCAATGAAGAAAGTGAAATGATAAATTCTGTGCCAYTTAATGTGTAAAGCAAAGTCTGACTCTGGGGCTTCGGTTTTCAGCTTCGGTGCTGTAGGATTAAGTGCAACAAAAACAGGATGCACATAAAAATCACAGCTTGAGGAACACCACTGAATAATAGTTCTGAGACAGAAGTCCAGCCAAAATTCATTTGAATCAATGGAATTTCCATTAACTTCRATGGATTTGGGACCAAGCACAGTTATTGTGCAGGGAAAATCGAAGTTCTGTAATGCATTTGTGTTATTATCCTTAAACAACACTGACAGTTTTTCTCACATGGTTAGGATTTTGCTAAATGTCTTTTTTTWAAAAAAAAGGAGAGATTGGTTCTTGTTTGTGAACAAGTTTTGGTTAATATGGTACTATATCTTCATCCCTTGATTACACGTTTTTCTAGATAGCTTTGTAGCCTTACATTTATAGCAGTAAGACTAGGATGGGGAGATGAGAGGGTGTTTTACTTGTCTTTATTTAAATAGTATCATTCTTTTAACTTTTGCTGTCTAGGAATCTCTAGGGAGATCAGAAAAAAAAMCACTGTGAAAGGGAATAAGCAGTATTCAGAAAGTGTTAAAACCTAAAAACATTCTCAGGTTAACTTGTAATATGGACAAGACAGTAATATCAATAGCAATTAAATGAATGAACTATTTAAACATATTAATGAACTGTCCTATTTCAGGTGAAGTGATTTTCTTCAGAAAATCATCTGAAACCTAAACAAATATTTATAACAAAATATTTTTCCTGAACTTAGGTTGCAAAGACAAAAAGAAGTTATTGCTCAAATGGAAAGAGAGTATGCAGGCAAAGGAAGGATACATTTTATTTTAATCTAAGACTTGTTGCTACTTCTTTGACATTAAAAGAWTTTATTTTTTTGACAGGTTGTTCTTTCAAACCAGCAACATAAAACAGATGAAAATGGCAGGGCTAACCTGGGAATTATTGGTATTCATGCACCTAGGTAAGTAATGACAACTATGTGGAAAAACAGTTGACTTCTGAAATGTCACTTGCTAGATGTATTTAAACTGCGCATTTCGTAAAGTACTAACCAGGAATTCATCTAGAGCCAAGACCACACATTTATTATTTAAATGCTAGTGGGAAGCCAGATAATGATCTTGAAGAAATTAAGTGTTTATTTAAATAACATTTAATAGTTCGTTTCTCTGATGTTCCGATGATACTCAGATTTTCTGAATCTTAGAGGGTTTGTCAGTCATGCTAAAACAGCTTTTAAAGGCCAGGCTGCACCTGTTGTAGATGATCATTTTAAGCCGTTTAAAATGTACATTCTCCAGGAGACCGTAACCAGACACTGTCCTTTAAAGACAAGAATATCTTTTAGTATTGAARTCCAACTTCCTCTAAGGGTTAACCATTTTCTTTTAAATCAGATAAAATGTCAAATCTAATAAAAAAGCAAGAACAAGAATATATTCTTATTAGTAGTATAACTAGTAAGGCCTCATTTCCTGTAGGTTTATGTCCTGTGGCTCCTGTTTCTGTGTCTTAGTCTCCCTGGTTCCCCTTACACTCACGTATTCCATCCGAATCTTCAAATTCATTATTTCTATATCCCCCTCATGTTTGTTGTTCTGCCACCCACTTCCTGCATCCCTGAGGCCCCCCTGCCAACATTTGTGAGGTTTTTTTCCTTACTTTATCTACCTACTGTTTTGTCTTGGGATTTAATATGTTCTACATTTCCACTTCCTCAGCTGTACTAATCCAGCTTTTCCACACATTCTTTCCGGCTTTTAAGACTTCTATTCATCTCAAGAGGAAAAAGAATAACCTAAGGCTAGTTTTCTCAGGAAAATAAACTAAAAGCCACTCTTTGTTTTTTGTTTTTTAGAAAAGGCTTAAGAGGGGGAATTTATTGATATGCTTTTATGAGAGATGAATCTAAGGCGTTGGAGTATTTATAGTTGATTTTTTTCCTCCARAGATCCAAGATCCTGCTGTTCTGAGTTGGGTTTAGTGATGTTGTTTCGTGTTTGAGGGTGCTATCACTCTTTGCTTCCTGACAAGGACCAAGAAGTAGAGATTAATCTTCTGACTGTAGAGCAGGGCCTGTGGCCTAAGTGAACGTGTTGAGTGCATCAGTATAAGCAATTATTTTTGAAACCAGACAGCGCCCAGGAGAGCAATACTGACAAGAAATTGGGAAAGGTTATGTTTCCTAAGAGATTTTCTTGTGAGACTAGGTTGACTTTAGGTTACTTAGAAGCTACTACTAAGTGTCAGTTCTATAAATCTGCAAGTATTTATGAAAGTTAATATTTTGCATTTCTTATGTATAGGATTTGGCCTAAAATATTATTTTGTATTTGCAAGAAAATTATTAAAAGTAACTATTAAATACAAATATAAACAGCTGCTGATGGTAATATGGTAATGTCCATATCTTGGTAGGAGGCTGCTAAATATTAGCAAGCACTAAGTTACTGGGGGTTAAAAGCAGTTGTGCTCAGTGCTAGCATCTTACTTTTTTGTGGAATCAAAACTAGCTACAACTTCTATGCAGTTAGTTATGATACTTCAGTTTTGTTTAAAACCTTCTATTTTTAATACTCTAAAAATATCATAATAAATGGCAATGAAGTTGTTAAATACTTGCAGGGCATTTAGTTAGATGTTGGGTTGTATTCAGATTCACTCTTCAGAAATTGCTGAAGCAGCTCCTCTCCCATGGCATTTTATTTAGCTGTATCTGCTTTTCACCTTATTATCTTTTGCAGTTTAAAGCTGCAGTTGGCAGTAACTTACAGATGGGCAGTAAAACATAATCAGGCTAACAAAATGTTAAAGAAAAATKAAATTTAAGTCCTGTCATAAGAATATCTTAAGTCTTTGATTAAATTTAGTAAACTGATATCATAAGAATATCTTAAAACATCGCTTTACCTCACTAAAAGTATATTGTTTCTAACTTCGCATGAAAGCTGCCTTTTTTCCTTTACTCAGGTCAGTTGACCTGATTTTGACTTAAGTCAGTTTGACTTAATTTTATGCTTTCATTTAGACAATGCAGATTTTGAAATCTGTTGAAAATTATTATCTTTTTGGAAGAGGTATTTTGTAACATTTTGTGATGTCTGTTTATTCCAGAGGAGAGCACACTTTACATCTTAAAGCCTCATACAACAAGACCACATTGGATTGTCCTGTAATCACGTTAAATGTCCTGCCAGATCCTGAGAAGCCTGTCCACTTGAATGTTAAATATGACAGAAATGCTTCTTTTCCAGCAGGAAGTACCTTCCCTGGTAAGTAAAGGGGCTTTACAGTGGAAAGTAGTCAAAGATCTCGTAAATCAATAAAAGCTCTTTATATATGAGATACCACTGTTACACTTGGAAAGATAAGTCATGTATGACTTCTTTAGAGAGTATCACGAATATGCTCTTATTTATTTGTTCTAAATTACTRTTTATATGTCTGTAAATGAAAAAGCTACTCAGTGTCTTAATAAAATACCACATTTTAGCTATCAGTTTTTTGAAAAGGTCGTCTGAGCTAGTTCATGCGTATTTTCCCTCATATTATTTGCAATGTAATAGTAACAAAGGAGTAAACTTTGAAGTTATAGGCCACCTATGAGCCAAGAGGAACCAAAACAATGTACAGTTTAGGAGAATTAGCTATTCTGGTCACCTTTCAAGATGATCAGAATCGTTTGAAAGTCAAAATAAATAATATCGAAAGTGATAGAAAGGAAGCCAAAGACGGTCCAAAATGTTGTATTGTCCTAATGTATTCCCACATGAGAGGATTATCTTTGATGTTAAACCGCAGTTGCTGAATCATGAAACAAACAAGAAATTTCTCATGGTTTTTGTCCCCTTGAGGGAGGTGGCGGCCAGCAGTAACAGTAGAAAAATGGATGAATAAGAATAATCTAAAAATTTAAATATCCCTAATGCAGCATGGAGAAGTATCGTCTCTCCTTGAAGCTAAACATTGACATTTTTGCATTCTAGGACATGTCAGGATGAACAACACGAAAAGGGCTCTAACCTGATCCGATGCTTCCTTCATTTTGTACTTTGARCTTCATTTGATTGTTATGAGGGTTAAAGAAGCAAAATATCTTTCCTTTTCTTCCACCATAATGCAGATAATTTAGAGATTGTGCAGCAGGGAAAAACTGGAACACTGTCATTACGTTAAGTTTTAATCTGTCTCCAGAATTTCAAGAGATGAGAAATTATCAAGGCATCCTAAAATAAACTTATGGTCTTCTAGAATCATGTGAAATATTCTATTCTGCTTAGCTAGTATCTCAATATTTCCTCTTAGAAAACAAAGGTCAAATATGTAAGTGATGTAGATTCTGTCATTTTAATTTTTGTACCACATTAATAAAGGCAAAAAAGACTTCAGTAATAATTTATTGAAGTTGCAAACACAACAAAAAAAAATCATCTGAGGCTTGGAAAGCCTACTGTAGGCTTCAGACGCAAGAGGTGATCAAGGTATAAAGAGAGTTTCAAACTTTGCAGGGGGGAAACAGACAAAATAATTTGTCCATGCTCCTCCGTGCTGAGGAGGGCAAAGTTTCCAGAGCAGTATCTTCTCCGACGCCATGACTGGTAGAAGTGTTATATTTCAATTTTCAGTAGAGTAATTTTAGAATTATTTAATGAAAAGTACATAAAATAAACTCTCCGTGTGCATGTGTGTGTGTGTGTATATATATATATTCACTATAAATTAATTTAGGCATGAAATTGCTGAGCTATTAACTGATATGTACTAATACTAATATACTAATATATGTTAATCCCATTTAATTTGACCTTTATCTAGTAGGAGTATATTCAGGTGACAAATCTGATGGGAATTTTAATAAGTGTTTTAGGAAAGGGCAGGAAAACTTTCCATCATTAGGCATGTTTTCAGTCCTGGATAGTTGTTTTAAAGTATAAAAAAATAAGATTAAGCAGATACATGCATAAATACAATAATGAGGACTAGGTAAAAACATGACATATTTGTACAGGAAAGTGATGACTTGTAAGTCTCTTGGAAGGAATTGACCACTATGTTACCGTGAGAGATCCTGCTGATACGGTACCTGATTTCTTAAGAGAGTTGTTCCAAAAGCCTCTTAAAGTAAGCTGCTCTGAAGTACCACACTTTTGTGGACCCCTGTCATCAGCTTAGACAGAAACAAAAAGCTGTAAAAAGTCAAAAGGTGTCACAAGTATCTGTGACAATTAAGATGGAAAGGATATTGAAGATTTAAGAATCTAGATAAATGCAATTGATACTGGTGAAAAAAAAGGTTATATTAGGCTTAGCTAACTTACAGAAAGTGGTGGCAAATATGAGGATATACAGAACAATTTTTGTTTCTAGGAAGAATAGACAGTGAAGCATTGGAAGAGAAAGTGAAGGCTATGAAAGAAGTATGAATATAAATTTGTCAGAGGCATCGAAAAAGGGAAAGATAATTATTTATTGTCTGTAAGTACAGAGTAAAGAAAAACACTTTTCAGCTTTTTCACTTTCTTATATTTCATTTTTTTAATATTGCAATTTTAGCTTCAGACATAAATAAAATTAAAATTTACTTGGAGGTTTTGTTTTTAGAACCAAAATGAAGCTATTTATTTTTATAGCAGAATATCAGATGCCATTTGTAATCTTCTTATACAGTCATTATTTTTTCTTTTTAGTAATTCCTAATACAGTTATTAATGCTTATTACAGTACTTCTTAAGCAGTCGTTATTTTTTTCACTAGTTGTTTATTCTGGAACAAAAAAAATGCTTGTGAAGAAAAATTTAAATGCTATATATGTATCAATCAAACTGACCTCAAAGTCCTGTATGAGAATATTTTCCTTCTCTTAAAAATGGAGATGCTAAATAGGAATTCAGTGGAGCACAGGCTGCATGGAATTAATTCTMTGGCAGACATAAAAGTAAACTTCAGATTTCCAATGCTGAAAGCCTCAAGACACTGTTTAATTTTTTGGATTCAGAAAACAAACAAGTTCTTGGTGTTTTGCCATAAAACACTAATGTGTTCTTATCCTAACATTTAAGTCTTAATTTGTATGTAGTAACGTCCTTATAAAAAAAATCATTGTAGATATTTATATTGATTAACATATAAGAAACGTCAGCTTTTTGTGTTTGGGGGATTTTTGTTTATATTCACTTTTCACTGTAGAGGTTTCTTTCTTTCAGCACAGAATAAAATAACTGGGTGATAGGTTTTAACTATCCCTTGCCTTCTTCCCCACATTCCCATGATTTCTTCTGGTGGTGCTCGTAATTTTTTCTTACTTCTTTTTCTATTTATCTATTTATTTTTATATATTTGTTTGTATATATATATATATATATGTATGTGTGTATGTGTGTGTATATATATATATATATATATGGGAGGGATGTTATCTGTGTATGTCAGGGCCTTCCAAGAAAGCCAGGGTTTCCAGTGGCTAGTTACAGAAACAGAAGACTAACTTGGTTGCTCTCAGGACACAATAAAAAAAATGCATAGAAGAAAACTTGAGAGAGGCTTCCATTTCATGGAGAATATTGTTTCATAGAGTGACATTTTCAAGTGTCACTGAGTAGCATCTTTTACGTAAAGATTTAAGAATATAACAGATACATAGCCATTAATATTGACACCACATTTGTGAAAGATCTATTTTATGTGATATAAATCAGCAAAATTTTGAGAGAGGGAGAGAGTTTGTTGACTTCTTCAGAAGCTCATATAGTATATTTGATAATACATTTTACTAAATTTGTTATTAAATTCTTTATTAACAGACTTAATTAACATCCTAATTACTGAATTTACTGATGAACTTGGAACATAATACTCTTAAGGCTAGGCGCAGTAGTACAGGGGATGCCTGATTCATTCCTGAATTTTTCAGACACATCAAAGCATATTTATTCCTTCCTTAAAGTGTAAAATTCAATTTTATTTCAACACCATAATTTCAATTAAATGCTTGAAATTGGTATTACCATAGTGTCAAATTATTTTGTGCACAGTTTTTGGCTAGCTTTTTCCTAGTTTGGATTCCATTTCCTTAAGGCTACTAAGATTTTCTGTTATTCTTGAAATAACATTTTTTTTTCTGTTCAGRATTTAAACATCTAGTATTTTGCCTGCAGAGTCAGGCAATAGCAAATGATAATAGCTGAGATAAATGTGTATCCCAGCATGGCATTCCTGCTGGGTTTAAGTATGGGATACTCATCTGCTAGAGGTGGCCACTGTCAGATTTGTCCCTGTTTCAATGTGTGGCCAATAGAAGGGGACTGTGGTAGTCATGTTGGTACCACCCCTTTCTAACTCCCGTGCCTCTTTATCCCATAGTCTAGTAACTAAAGCACTTGTATAGGAAGAGGGAGATCTGGATTTCCTGTCCTAGGAGCAAGGAAATAACCACTTACTCACCTAACGATTATTCTTTCCTGAAAGTAAGAAGCAGCCTGGCTTGCTGTTCTGATATGGATGCTGACTTGGGAAAGGGACATTGGAAATATGAGTTTTGCATAATTATTCATCGGATAAAGCTTTTTTGTTTGTTTGTGTTTCACGGGTTTTTGTTTGCTTGTTTTGTAAGTAAGAATTGTTACCTGATCTAGGTACAGGTCTGGGCAGAGAAGAYTTTCCATGTCTGATTTTGAATTTTTTGTTGTTTGGATTAATTTTGGACTGTAGACATGGTGGTTTTGGGGTTTTTTTCCCCAATCAGAGGTTGAGACAGAAATTCATGAAATCTTGACATGTTTTATTTTATTCTGCAGATTTTATGGTTAGTGTTCTTTCTGAAGACAGCAACATTATTAAAAATATTAATCCAGCACGAATTACTATGAAAATGTGGGAAGGGCTAGCCTGTGGAACTAGAATGCCAATTGATGTAAGTCATCAAAATGTGTTTCTCAAAATGTGTATCAAAACAAAGGTATAGGACTTTGTTTGACTTGGAGCGATGCTTTAGTGTGCCAGTACTGACATACTACATACCTGTTATATTTGTTTAACAAAGTTTTCCTTTTTACTTCTAAGAGTAAGTTGTCAGACTATTCAAATGTCAACGCTACAGTAATGGCAACAATGTAACTACTTTGCAGGAGCTAATTAGGAATAGGGATGCTATTCAAAGTTGCCGCCCTGATTTTTGTAAAGAAAACAATCCAGGAATTTTTAATAAAACTGGCACCTAAAGTATAGCTGGTCTCATTGAATTCTTTTATTCTGTCAGTACTGCAAATCAGTAAGAATTTCTAGCATATTACAAATAAGACATTTTAACTTTCAAGAATGTTTCATTAATTTTTTTTGTATCATTCTTTTCAGGTTACCACATTTAGCTGTAGTAAAGTAAAGGATGACAGGGAAGATGGCTTCTTTTACTTCAGGTATAGTAGCATGTATTTTTACTGATACAATTTGCTGATATAATTACTGGTACAATTTATTATACAAATTAAATCTGAATTAGGGACAAGATTTTAGTATTACAAGGCATACAAGGATTGTATCCTTTCAAGTTACATTTGACGTTTAATCTGAAAACAGAGGAGAAAGAAATCTTAAAATAATGTATTAGAATGATTAAAACCATGTAAAACTTTAAGGTTGTATTCTGTAMAAGCTAAGCATTCCAGAGAATCTTTTATTTTACTTTTCCAAAWAAAATAAGAGAAAACAGTTTGCTGGTGTTACTCATACTGCCATGCATTGAAAGCAAGAATCTCATTAACCAATTCAAGAGTGACGTCCTCCTAGAGCAATATCCGAATCTTAGTTATGCAGTTTTCATCTCTTCACAATTTCATAAGTGAATACTGCAGAAAATTGAGTCTCTTATGTGGCCTTCCCTAGCACATGAAATCATATTTCTATCAGAAGAAGTGCAGACATCTATCTTCTCTTTCTATTTTGATGTTAGGGATTCTTTGCCCGTGGTCTGCACTGCAGAATGTTGTAAAGTTAAACAAAAACACTTTTTTTGCCCCCTTCTTTAGATTCAGCCTTTGCCAAATGTCCAAGTTACCCAAAGTTATCCGACTTTCTACACACTAAGAGAAAGGATCTACTAGTCAGATTTTATGTAAAACTCAAGTGAAACAATTACATTTGAAGTGGATCTTTTGTTGGTAGATTAGATAAACATCCCTGTGTAATATTCCAGTAGCTTTATGAGAAGCAATTTGATAGAAATTGAAAATACACTGATAGATTTCTGAATGATGGGGCTGTGATAAACTTCTTTTCCACTAGAAGGGATTATAACCCCTTGAAGGAGTCTTTCCTTATTTGTGTTGCCAAAAACTTTATTCTTGAAGAGTTTTTGAGATTTTTTTTTTTTGTGGAACACTTGCGAAAGTTCATTATGAAGGAGTAATAACAGGACTCTTAAGAAGTAATTAACAGGACTGCTCAGAATATGAATTGTTTGCATATTTGTATACTTCTATATTGACTCATCCTTTTTTTTTTTTTTTTATACCTTTAGGGATAAAGTGATTCCAGAGAGAGTGGGGAATTATAGTATCCAGTTTACTTTTGCAATGGATAAGACAAATATGCTCAACAGTGACCAGGTTGAAATCTATATTTAATTACCTATAGCCAAGAACACATGGTACAGAATTATCTGGGAGAAGTATTATGATACTTCTTTTTTGGAATATTTGATATATTTGGAAGTTTTGGAATATCGATACTTTCATTTCCAAGCTTTGCAAAAAAAATACATTTTTATGTTAATAGTGACTGATTTCAAATAATTGGTTATCAAAATGTTTTTATTAGCTTTTTTATATAAAAATTATAAAATTAATTTGTAACTTAATACAACTGTTTGATGTTAATGCTTGTTTGTTTCAAGACAATCAATAAATTTCACATGCATTGGTTCCTGTGTTTTTAGAGCAACCTATGTGTGCAGCTGACTGGCAGTGAATTACATGTGTCTTTTAAATTTTCTTTTATTCTTCTTTCTCCTCTTCTAGATTATAGTGGAAGTTGTACCTAATGCCCCAGTACGCTTGTTACCTGATTCTTTACCAGCTACTCCAGCAGTTTCCAATGTTCGAGCTGTTACTAGTCGTACACTGGTCAAGGATTTACACCTCCATGTAGTGGTAAGTATACTTCTATACAAAATCATAACCAGGGAACTATGCAAGCTTGCTAAAAATGTGATTAATTTTGTCGTAAAATATCGTTGCTATTAGCTATGTGGAAATGTAATCAAATGTAGTCARTTATTGCCAGGATACAGTTTCTTATAGAATTTCACATAATAAAAAATTAGGTCCTTTACACTTCAGATATTCCCTAACAGAAAAAAAAAAGTGTAAAAAACTGTGGGAGAATTTTAGAAAGGAAGCATCTTGTAATGCTTTAGTGTAATAGTTTACATAAGCTCATTTTTACTGTTCCTGTTCATGATTGGAACTGACTTCTTTAACATTTTGCTTACAGGATGAATACAACAACCGTACTGGAATTGATTTAGTTGGCARGATAATAGCAAAAATTAAGAGCCCCAATGACGATGATACAGAGATCCCACAGTTCCAGGGTAAAGTCAGTAGAGTCGAGTTTCCATTTGACAGAGGATCAGCTGAAATYGTAAGTACTTTCAAAAAATACTGTTAATTCCACAAGCAATCAATCTCATGGTTCCCTACACTTTCAAAGCTCATCTTACACCTCCTCATGTTTTGCGTGGGTTAACTTATAATATAGCCTTCTCTTAGTGTTATATRGCTAAATTATTTCTTCTTTATTTGGTTGCTGACTTTCAGAAAACATGGAGGAAGGTAATTCTTTAAACTAATTGTCCTTGCCAGTAGAGGGAAGTTGACCAATAACTTCATTAGAGGCTAGAATATGTAAAGTGATCTAGGTTAAGTCTTTCCCTCATTAGAACTTTAATTAAATCTGTAGTATTAGTGGCATTTTACTTTTTTACTTACAATACTTTTCTGACTTAAGATCTTTAGTCTAACCTCTTCATATGTATGCAATTAAATTTCAACTTATTTTCTTTGTATTTAGTCAAATCTAATTAGACATCCTATTCTGATTTGAAGAGTTAAAGCTCCAATGTCACTTGATACTAATATTTTCAGTGATTATTTCCTGTTCAACTCTCTGTGTTTTGCATCTGCTTGGGTGCATATTTTTTTTTTTGGATTAAAGAGCTCATGCGTGCCTGATGTTTTCTCCCTGTGAAAGTATGGTATATTGTAATAAAATCCTCTTGGTCACTTTTTCTTCCTCATACTAATGTAGATTGGTTTATTAAAATGTCTGAATTCTGTTGAGGGTGGTACATCATCAATTATGGTATCACATGAGCTACCTTATGAAAATCCTGGTCCCTTCTAGAAAATGCTTTTAAATAACCCCACTATTATGGTACAGCAAAGCCTCTGGCTGACATTTTATCATTTGGGCTGGAGTGCTCRACACTAGTCAAAATAACAATACATGCAGTATTTGTGTTTGAAATTGTTTCTTGGTTATCTGCATCTACCTCCTGGGTGCTATTTCTGTCATCAAAAATGATAGGTACAAACTGTAATGTAAAAGATAAACAAGTTAAAGCATGCACATACACAAAACCAGAAACTGTTCACAGTCCACACACATACACACACACACACACACACACACACAAAAGCAACTGGAAAGTGTACTGAAAAAGGATCCTACCTTTTAAAGAAGTTTTCTCAGCCAGCTTTCCTGAATTGTTCGTTGGAATCAGCCTCCCAGCAGACCAGCRTCAGTGTGTGCCAGATGGAAGCAGAAAGATATAAAAAGTCCCAATAYATCTTGTCAAACACAACAATAAAAATAAAATAAAAAAAAGTAGAATTACTAGAATTCACAGACCCTACACGTGAGCGTATCATAATGTATTCTGTTCAGTACATCAGCTGCTTTCATGGAACTATGTAAATGAAACTTAATGACACAGTATAAGTAATTCTCTTGATAATAGTCAGAGACTGARCCATCCAATTAACAGTGGGCAAACGCTTTTCACAGGACACTTGAACTAACTCTGTAGTCTGCACTGACACTTAAGGAAAGTTTCTATATTTCTATATATTTCTATACAGAAAATAAGCCAGAAAAAAAATTTTAAAAATGGACTGAATAGAGATTTTTTTTTTCTTAACATATACTGTCAATCTACTGTTTAGCCACCGTGATGTAAAATCTCCAGTCTTTGGTGCTTCAGTGAATAATCTAACCACTATATATAAATTCTGTCTTTTTTTCTTTATCTTCCAAGCTGCCAATCCCTCATTTTGCATGTGTATATCTGTGTGTATTTTTTTTAATTTAGTTTCTGCTGTTTATTTCTGTGATCTGATGAGATATTATGGCTTTTGACTGTTACTCATGTCCTTTCCACCTCCTCCCAAAGGAGTAGTTGTGTTTCATTTAATCCCATGTCTCTTCCCCTCTTCTGACAGTTAACAGTTTTTTGTGTCATAGTGAATGCTCTGTCCAGGTCTTTGCATGAGGCAACCCATGAAGAAAGAGCTTGTTGATTAGGATGAAATATATTTTTTATATAACAGGTAATAGGGGTAGGCAGTTATTTTTCAAGTAACTTGAAATTGTTCCATCTTTTCTAGAAGTATAATTGTGTAAAATTAGCTTCATTATCTTGAAGCTGATGATGAGACATGTACATCTATCTGTACATTGAAGGTTAGGAGTCCTGAACTTATTAAATGAAGGAAATAAGGAAAATGTATAGATTTTAATTAGTATAAAATTTTCAAGAAAAAAGATATTTCCCCTACAGACTTCTCCTAATTAAATATGTAGTTTCAGTATTTTTAAAAGCCTTGAAGACTGTCTTTGAAGATTATATGTCTATCTCTTTTAGGCTGCAACTGCCTCTTGATTTGGCCACTTGAGTAGCAATTTCTACATGTTAAAGGTGGAAATTATGAGTTTTATTATAAGCATTATTCATTTTATGCATGATACCTTTCCCAAAGTAACAGCACATTTAGATATTATTATACTAATTTTATTTCTGCCTGTCATTCGTTATGGTTTTATAGTATTTCCTGTTTTTTTAAAGAAAGGTGAAAGGTTTGGTTTGCTGAGAAATGGGATTTCTTATCAGTCTTTTGAGATATATTGTTCATTCTTTTGGGACCTTCTGTCTACTACCATGGTAACAGCAGTAACTTTAACTCAGCACTGAGACTAGTTTGTTTTTCCTTCTATATGTTTATGCATCTGCTCTTTTATTTCTTTTTAATGTTCTGTTTGCATTTGTTCACATGCTGTTTGAAATATATCCGAGGAAATTTTGCTTACATCACAGTGCAGATAATATTCCTTCTGAGCATATGTCTSTCAAATAAAATATCTTACTCTTTAAACAGGTAAAATGGTAATCTTAATTCTTACATGTTAAAATAGTTGTTGCTAAATCTTCATGTTATAAATATAATTAATTAATATTATACTAAAACTTAATAGCTTATATCATGGCTTATAGACACTGTGTATTAGCGAGTTATAGAATGCTTAGTTTTTGAAGTATGCTTATTTTGTTCTGTATGTTACCTCAGATGTAAATATAAACATATACCTTTGTTTTACCAGAATCTAGTCCTGGCCGAAAACAGTCCTGGAAGAGATAGCTCTGAATATATTCTTGTATTTGAGCCAGATCTACCAGCCTTGAAAAAATCTTTGGAACCATACCGTCTGTCATTTATGTTTTACAATGGTATGTTTCAATTACTGTAAAATGTTTTCTTTTTTTTTAGACCAAAGTGGTTTTTAGATCTGTAGTTCTAGATAGTTGGAATTATCCTGTAAGTGCACCAAAACAGTGTAATAGCCTAAGAGATTTTTTCTGAGGTTATATGTAAGTATGTTATTCTGTGTTTTTCTAAAGTGTATATATATATATTTCTTTATGCAGATTTCAAGAAACAGCAACAGATGGCAACGCTTACAAGGGAGAGAGACCAACTATCTCAGTCCATAGGAGTTTATAGAAATTGGTTTGATACTACTAATCAGCTTGTAACTGAAATGAAATGTAAGTACGATCAAATATATAAATTTACTTCCTCTGAATGAAGCCTTTTCTTTTCCTTTAAGGATTCTGAGAATGTAGAGAGGGGTAGAATATCAACATTGAAATAATGCTGCAATAATTTGAGAGGAACAGAAGGAGTGTAACATCTCAGCAAGGAAGCATCTAGCTATTGGATGGGTCTACCCATGAAAGGTGTTGGCTGGGTTATAAGTTCTTATGTGAGAACTATCAAAGGAGAACTAATAGTAGTCTGATTTTTTTTCCCACTGTTGCCTTACACATCCTTCTTTAAAATGCTTGTGTGAATGCTCAGACATCTGGAAATTGAGCAGCTGTTGTCTCAAAATGATTTTAGGGAATGCACTGTAGACAGTCTTTTGAAAATTTCACTTAGCCTGCATTTTCATAGTATCACTATTCCCCTCCATATTTGACCCTACTTTGTATAGGCATCTTCCAATACCTACCCATAGTAGGTATTATATAGGAAGTCACTATTTATGTGTTTGTTCTTTGGCAAATGTAACCCTTGTAAAGTTTATTAAACGATAGTGCAGTCTGAGGGCAGCTCTTCATGGAAATGAAGAGAGGAAAAAGGAAACATTATTTTTGCCTACTATTTTGTTTGAATCATCYTCCCTGTTGATGAGAATGTTTATTTGATTTGATGTATTTTGAATTCTTGTTTTAAGTAGTCATGCAAAGGTAAATAARCTCTATCAGAATTAGAATATGCTTTGTTTCCTGTAATTTTAGTACAGACTAGATTTCTGTTACTTGCTTACTGCATGCCGCTGTTGTGGATGTAAATTCCTGAAATCTAATATGAGAAGTAAAGAATTTTGCCTCACATTTTTTGATTTTTTCGTTTCTCTAGAGAGTAACCTTTAAAGCACTTTATGCTATAAAATGTGTCCAAATATGGATAAATTTATTTAAATAGAGCAGGAGGCAACTCAGCAAAGCTTAATGTTTATTTTCAAAACTGCTTCATTCAAATATGAGAATGGAGTAGAATGGTAGGCRGAAAATAGTGTCCAAAGTAAGGGACACCAAAGAAGTAGTGCCGGCTTCCAGTGTTCCTTTTCCTCTTGCCTTTTTTCTCTGTTGGAGAACCACTTGGAAGGGTAACTGAAGGATGGAAAGAAAAATACATTTACTATGTGCTCAAACTGAGCTAAGGACTAGTGTTTACCTCCTGAAGCTAAAGTTTGATGGCTGCTTGCTGAAACTTCCTGTGGTCTGGCCAAAGTCTATGTGGACAAACCATGAGGACAAACGCTGAAGTGGAGAACCTTCAGTACTTTAGATACCTTCAACTGTGGGTGTGATCTTTCTGAAAAAAAAAAAAAAAAAAAAAAAAAAAAAAAAAAAAAAAAAAAAAAAAACCCAATAAATGCTCCATTGCTTCCTCAAATGACCTTGTTCTCACTTGATTTTATTGGTTTCAGGTCAGGTTAAGGAAGCTGAAACAAGAGAAGCTCACCTGAAGAATGAACTGCGAAAGCATCAAATTGATATACCACAGACGAACACAGTATGGCTTATTTCTTACAAGATTTCTTAACGTTTTAAAAGTAAATCTAAATCTTAACAAACTTCTGCTAATTTGTATATTATTGACTCACAGTGATATGGACACAAGCACATGTTACAAAACTTTCAAAATTTAATCATGAGTAAAATTTATGAATCAGTGCCAAACTTAAAATTTTTACTTTTCTACTAGTCTACCTCTCTCAAAGAAATTGATAGGAGAAGAAGAAGAAAGTTCTCTCATATATTCTGATTGTGTTTTTGCTTTTCTACTAAGGTTACTGGTGGTGTACTGGTATTGCTGGTCTTAAGAACTGTCTGTTAGAGCCCRAATACCATATACTGGGTGTATTCTAACATGCTTTCTGGCATAAGCAGGCCAAAGGAAAATAYTTGTCTTTACAGATGAGTGCATTTTTTACATAATTGCTATGCCTAAAAATAGTTTTGAAAGATTCAGTACAATATATACCTATTAATAATTTTCCATAAAGATGCAATTTTATTTTAAAGAAACTTTTTAAAGAGTATTTTCAACAACTTTTTTTTCTAATAATTATTTAAATTATCCCTTATCTTAAGTTGATTTCCTGTTGCTTTATATATTCTTGCTAACTTTCCATTTTAATCACAGCTTCCATACGTGGATTCCCTCATAAAACAGAAGATGATGGATCAAGAAGGAGTAATGAAGCAGCCAAGGCGAACTTGTACTCTCCCAAATTACCCAAAAGGCAACCAGGATATTTTAGGCAAAGTAAGTTGTGCCCCGAAGAACCTTTCAAATCAGTTCTGTGGGCTCTAGGAAGTGGTAGTGATGAAAAATAAGCTAACAGAATATCCGAGTATCACTTGGGAAGCAGTTTTCAAAGAAAAGAGAGCCTTCTAGTCCCATCAGATGTGCACTTCTTCTAAACGGGCCATCAATGGGGGAATTAAATGGCTGATGACATTGCAGAAAGATTGTGATTAGCATGAAGAAGGGATGTGGTCTTGACCCCTATTTTGACTGTTCTGACCTCTATTGCACAGATTGCACATTTAGCACAAATTGAGGATAACGAAGCAGCAAAAGTTATCTCTTGGCATTTGGCCAGTGACATGGACTGTGTAGTCACRTTGACTACTGAAGCAGCTCGTTCCATTTTTGATGAAACTCAAGGTCGACAGCAGGTGTTACCCCTTGATTCTATTTACAAGAAGACACTTCCTGATTGGAACAGGTAGGGAAAAAAACAATGGGATTTCCATATTTTTGCTACATACTTCTYCAGCTTTCTTGGTCTAATTTGTTTTTTTGTTTTAAGATTTAAGTGTAACATCTCTGGCCTTGCAGTAATAGCAGTGGTAGTGACACTTGGCATGTTAATTTTATGCATTTAACTTTGCAGTGTTCTTTCTGTATTTCATAGGATATTTCTGTTCAAAATACAAGACAATTTTCAATTTCTTTTCTTCACTGTAGAAATATTTTTACATGTTTCCTAGGTTGGGAACTTGATTTTTTTTAATAATTCTACTATTTCAGATAAWTTCTAACTTTTTATTTTAATTCAACTCCTGAGCACATTCTCTAAAATAATTTGTCTTAACAGAAATTAATAATAATRAATTGATTTGTATGCCTAGAAAATAAAGGAAAATATAAAAATCCTGTCTGACTGGTAACACTGTAGAGACAAGACTTTTGGAAAAGTTTTCATGTGCAAATGTGTTTAAAAGGTCAACTCTCTCCCCTTTTTTTTTTTTTAGAGCATATTTAAGCTTACCTACAGATTTAGTAATATCAAATTGGTGCATATGTCACCTAAGTATCCCTAGTATAATTGTCATTTCATTTGATTTTGGTATCATCTAACTCCTAATGTGGTAATGTTGGGACATACTCAATTCTTTTTTTTGATTTCTAGCTAGTTTGTCAAAAGAAATAATAAAGTGAAGAAAAATATCTTTTTCCTTTTCTTCATTGTCACTCTCCCTTTTCTTTAACTAGGCCTTTGCCACACTTAAGAAATGGAAGAGTCTGCTTCAGACCTGTTGGAAATCCTGTATTTGCCAGAGATCTGCTAACATTTCCAGATAATGTAGAGCATTGTCAAACAGGTAATTGCCATTAAAGAATATGATAACTTTTTTTCTTAAACAAAAACACAACAAATCATGAATTTTTCACTCTCCAGTAAGACATTTGCAAATTCCAATCTGCCTTCATCATATCCCTTGGTAAAAGGATTGTGAGCAACCATTATGAATATTGGAGTAATAAGTACTGTCCTTGTCTGATGTGTTATTTTTCTCTACTATGCTGTAGAGTTGTTTTTCTTTCTTATATTACGGCATCACAGTTTTATACTTCCAAGCTTGGGTAAGCAAAACCTAACACCCATGTTAGTTTCTTCTTTTCTTATCAGAGAAATTACTGAGTTCATTATGTTTTTTCAGTCCTACTTCAACTCCACGTGCAATATATTGATATATATACATTCAGAYCAAACTGTGCTTGCTGAATGTTATGCTTAAATATTTAGAGTAATACTAAGTTTTAATACTTACGTAGCTTTCATTTTAGGCAAATTTCATCCTCCTGCTCTTTTTAACAACGCATCAATGCTTACCTCCTTTTTCTTAAATTTTATAGAACCAAATTATTATATCCAGAGCTGGAACCTTGATTACTTCAATAAGTGTTTCATTTCACATCACAGCTGCTCGGTATTGAATTGTTCTTCTCTAGTTTTAATAAAAAATCTTTTTTATTCCAATTTGTTTTCACAAAGTCAGATACTCTGTCAGAGACTTTAGCTACAATTTCCTTTTTTTTTGTCTCTTGCTACCAGATAAACTATTGCTTTTTGGAGATAATTTAAAAATCACTTAGCTTAACATGTCAAGGCTACATGGAAGTACATACACACATACATCAAGTTATACTTTTTAAGTAGTTACTTTTTTATTAACAGAACAAGGAACTTAAGAAAAAAACTATAGTTGTATCATCAACTTCTGATTATTTTATTCTTTGATAATCCACCAAATAAACTAAGAACACTATTCACGGAGAAGCAGCAAAATAAATTATCATACATACAGCTTCCTAAACTCAGGATTTTATGTGGATCTTAAATATAAGATATTGAGATAATGCATTTGCAGAAAATACAGTCAGTTAAGTCATAAAGGAATTAAACATACTGAATTTCTTTTTTTACATAAGTTCTGTGGTGAAAACAGAAGTTTGTTTATTCATTTTAATCTCAATAAAATTTCTCTGAAAAAGATAGTGAACATACTATATATCCCTCACACTCATCAGAAAAGCTGCAACAGTAAACCTCAGAATTGATTTTTTAAAACTTGAGTTATTCTGTTGTGGAGAAATTTCACACTTTGAAAAATTATACTTTCAGTGTTCGGGATGCTTTTGGGTGACACTATCATTATAGATAACTTGGATGCTGCCAATCATTACAGAAAAGAGGTAKGTACTCTAGTTTTGATTGCTCTTTATTGTTGTTGTTATTATTTGTTATTATTTTAGAAAATATATCAGAGCTACATATTTAATATGTTGTAAACTTAGAATGATGAATTACTAGCTGCATGACCTGCACATGTTTTTATCTATGGACAACCTATTCCAGAACACTTACTGTTTTTAAGTCTCAATGCATTTGACAATAAATTAAATCTTTATTATTGACACTGACAATATTAGCTTCCTTTAACAAACTGCAGTTATGTGAATGTTGCCATGAAGCATAGAACTGTGCTTTAAATACTGCTTTTAGTTTTGCCATTAGTGTGAATGCAAGTTTTCAGATTTCCTAATTATCGGTAATGTTTAGATTTAATATATTTATTCTATTTCTTCAGAGCAAAATTATGAAATAAAATATATCCCCCTCAAAGAATCAGCTACATTTAAGCTGAAAGATGCAAAGTTTCRCAGCATCATTCTTGAAAACTGGGAGTTGCTAATTTAATATCACTTCTWACGCTTGTGTAGGTTGTAAAAATCACACATTGCCCTACACTGCTGACTAGGGAAGGAGACAGGATTCGCAGTAACGGAAAATTTGGAGGCCTTCAGAATAAAGCACCGCCAATGGACAAACTMAGAGGAATGGTATTTGGAGCACCCATGCCAAAAGTTTACTGTACTCTCTCCGGACAGATAGGTAGGTTAATGAAGTCATGAAAATACAGAATCTCCAAAATTATATTAACTGCATATATTTGCTGTTTTTTATGCAATAAGTAGTATATATATTGCGTATATAWGTAGTTGAAGTTATTTTTTAAAAAGTGAGTTTTGTGCAATGTCCTATTTATGAATTTCTCTTTTCTTAAAAGATTAAGCTGTTAAATTTCCTGAAAGAAAAATATTTTTACAAATGATCAGTTTTTCTCCCTTTTTCTTAATCTTATTAATGAGAGGMTAAATATTGGTAGACCTAAAAAGAAGATACATTGTGGCAGTTTCTGACATATAGTAGCTGATTGAATTGTAAAGCATTGAAACTCGTATTCACAAATTAGGTTGTTCTTAGTACTTCATTTTCAAAAGCACCTGGCTTTTCTATGTCAGTATTCCTAGATGTATGTGACACATAGTATATGTATTTACRTGTACATATTGGAATAGCCTGATGTGTGAGGAAGCTGTTTATTGTTGACCATTATTAATTAACCAATAATCAGTTGTGTATCATTGATTGAGGAAAGTAGACTCTAAAGGTCTTTTCTASAGCTTCCAGTAAAAATATGTTGCATTTTAGAATAATATAGTAAGCATTTCAGCTACGGATGGAAATACTTTGTTTTTATGACATTGTATATTTGTCTATCAAGATGGTTTCAATTATGGGACTCAATTGTTACTAAATGTGGTTTAAATTTTTACAATTAGYACAGAAACAATCATGATACGAGAAAAGGACATGTTTTGATTCCACTCAGATTGTCTCCTCACATTCAAAGGGCAATAACAATGAAGTTCCATGTGAAGGACAGTGCCTTATTACACAAAACTTGTTTTGAAGTAAATTGCAGACTTACCATTAGTTGTGAATTAGCWTTAGTTAACACTAGTTGTGCTGTCCTTGTATGCTTATAACTAAAAGCAAAGCAGTTACGGAAGCCGTGATTGCACTTACAAGGAGCTTGGAAGACTGTAAGGCATGTACAGTGCCCTAGCCAATCTGCAGTAGCTGTGTGTGAGAAGGCTTTCACCACGTGGCAAATGTCAGCAATCAGTAGTGCTCAGTTAAAGCTTTGTGCATGTGTCTAACATTCACAGAGTAAGAGGAATGGGCCTGCGCTAAGATGCTTCATGCCTTTCTTGATTGCTTTACACTTTKTTGGAGATGCAGACATGTTGTTTTTCTCATACACTAGTAAGAGTAACATATTTGTCAGCAAAATAAGCCCTKGTTCACATGAGTCTACTGATGCAGTATTGATTAAATATTCACAAATATGAGAAAATGAACTTCAGTAAATGTGCTTCACAAGGTGGACTAGAATTTAAGTCAGCAATAGAAGCTTCAACTTGAGGTGCTGAAATCAAAAACCAAAAAAAAAGCTACACTTAATGACATGAAAGGTAGAGAATTCAGTCTGAAGTTTGTAAAAGAAGAGATCTGTTTAAAAAAAAATGCCTGTTTGTCACAATCAGTTTAGAGTTTTGCTCTGATCCAGATCTACTCAAAAAGAAAAATATAATCACAATATTGGACTTGTACATGATTTTACAGCCTCTCTCTACATGACTTTAGTCCCAGTCACTGGCCTTTGGTAGGTTTGGGTAGGGATTTTAATAGCGCTCTTGGAATATATGACTTTTTTTGAAGCTTGTACTTTTTTTGAATTGTATTTTGCATCCTTCTAACTCATAAGGCCACTTATTTAATCTTCTATGTTTTATTAATTAATTCTTCAATTAGATCTCCTTCAGCAATACCGGACAGCAGTGGTGAAACTTGATAATGTGAATAAGGATCTWGATTCACAGCTGCGGTCACTTAACACTCCAGAAATGCAGAAGAAAAAACAGGAACTTGCTGAACAAGAGAAAAGCCTCAAGCTAATAGAACAAAAACTGGGTATGTTATTATGTTAGATTTTGTTAACACCCTTCAGTGGATAAAGGAGATGAATGTTTAACTGCATCCAGATGTACTCCACGCTTGCAGACTGTCAAATTCAAACTATGAAGGAAATTCAAGTTTACTTAACAGCTTAGAGATTTTWGATTTTAAAAAATAAAGAGAAAAACTGTATGTATTACTGTGCTGTGTGTGCTGCCTAGATCAACACTGCCCATTAATGTGTTCAAATAATACAAAATGTGATCAGTTGGTGTCTTGTGATCATGAGATTATGATCTCACTAATCGGAGGTTATGTAACTGCATTAGTCTGGCTTGCCTAGTGATAGAGAACATTGAAAATCTTTTTGAAATGACTGCCTAGTAAAAAGCTGAATTGCTTTTGCTAAGGAAACACAATCAAAACAKTGCACTATAAAAAGAAACACCCCAACTTCTGCAAGAACAGTATTTCCAAAAGTTAGAAATGTATTTTAGATCAAGATCAAATAATTAAAGATACTTCAAAATAAATTTGAGAKAAAAATCAGTATTTGCTTTGTGATAGCTGTAAATTTAGTAGAAARATTATTACATATCAGCTTTGAACTCAGTTTCAGACATAAAGTAACTATCAARTTTATGGCAAGTCTTAGGCATTACTTCAAAGATTTGATATTACTATTTTAGGATCCATTTATAACCAATAGTTCAGGGGCTGGTTGGTTGGTTGGTTGGTTTTTCAATATGGTTTTATTTGCAATGTTTTCATAGGCATGACCCCWTCAGATAAGGTCACTGAAACATTGCTTCAGCCTGTAATGCTAGAAATGTGTGATACTCCTATCCCTCCAAAAAGAATGCGAAGAGACACAGTGAAAAAATTATACGGGTAAGTCTGTGTTGTTTGTCATCATTGCTTCCCCAAATCCTGAATCGAAAGTAAAAAAGAGGTGTTCTTTTTTTGTGTTGGAGATTTTAAAAAAATTGTAATAACCAATAACCTATGATGARTAAAGTTCACAGAAGACAGACTTTGAATTTCAACTCCCTTTTCAAGCTTCTGTTGTTGCATTAGCAACAGAACTGCACAACTTGATTACTAATCACTGATTGACATCTACATTCCTTCACATGCTCCTTTTTTAATATTATTTTCAATTGTTTTAAAGGCTAAAAACATTTGAGATGGTTTGGTTTGCATACTTTTTTAAGTTTCTCTTTCAGAGATGAACAGAGAAAGAATCATTCCTATGTAGCTACTTATTGCTAAGGGAGCTCGTTGTAAACTATTTAACACAAATATCTCTTAACCTGTTTATGTGCTTCTGCATGTCTCGGTGGTTTAATGAACGTTTTGTAACATAAGATTGAAGATATAATTTTTACGTCTTCAAAATGAGATGGTACTGACTTTTCAATTTCTTCCATCTCTCCTCATAACTGCATCATTAGCTTCATTGAATTGTGGTCATATATTTCAGATTATTTAAAATCTTTAATTGTATTTTGTGATTTTCAGTGTGAGTTTCCACTGTCTTTTTATTATTTGCATTTGTTGTTTACCTTTTTTTTCCCACATGTAGAACTTGAGCAGTTATGTATTAGAAGAATCTAAATTATCTATTATACTGATGCTAATCCTAATTGTAACAAAATAATTACAAGTATAAGATGCCAAGTACAAACTTGCGGACTACAGTATTTGTACTAGTTGGTATTCCATATTTCATCTGTTTTATAGCTTTAAAGGAGGTGGATTGTAAACTACTGTACTATTTTTCTGTTTAGTGCAGAAGACTGGATCTCTTCTGCCAAAAAGCAGCAGCAGCAGCAGCAGCAGCCACTGCAGATACACACTTCAGAACTTAATGGAACTCCACGAAAGAGAAAGGCGTAGACTGGTCAGACTTGCTGGAAGTAGCTTTGTATTGAAAATGTGAATAAGTTCATTTAAGGGAAATATTCATGTTGTATTACTCATTGCTACAAAAATTTTTATACTGATAGAAGATATAAATGTATTTCATTTGGTAGTGACAAAAATTTAAGTATTTAACATTGATAGCCTAATTTTTGTATAGTTAATTTTCATTTCTAAAAGCTTTCAGAGTTTTTATGTTCATGTGTGAAAAAAAAGTTTAAAATATATCCTTTTTTATTTATAAAAAATCATTCTTTTCAATAAAAATGATGCAATGCAAAGCTCTGTCAATGTAATGATTGTAATATATAAGTCTAGTGAAGTGAGATTTTCATTTGGAAAGCATCACACATTGTCTTGTGAAAGAGAATTTTCTGTATTGCTCTTTTCTGAGGTATGTCGAGGTATTGTCACATCAGGTAACAGGGGAGGTTTGGGGCAGTGATATGCTGAGATCTAACCACAGCTGTGCTGGTATTACCAGGATCTTCACAAAGCAGTCTTAGTACTTAAGTGGATCAGAAACCTATCCTTGACACCAAAATTCTGACTCTTTTAGAAGGATTTATGTAGGAAAAGCTGTCATCACAAAGGAAGAAGAATCTTTACAGCTGAGCTGTGCATATGCATTGAGAGATATGGGCGTAATAGAGACTTGGGCAGAAGGCAGAGTAGCAACAGTAAGAAATGGTAGATATCTGCACAGAATTTGAATTTATAAAGGTATCTCTAGTTTAAAAAAAAAAAGATTTTGTTGACTTTCATCAAAAACTGAAGAAACATAAAGCTTACCTTATTTTTCTAGATGGGTTTTAAAATACTTAATAAAATAACGAGTGATTAAATTAGAGAAAAAAAGGAAAGAGTCAAAGGTTACCTCTGCAGGACAGAAAATAATCAGTCATCACTAAAGATTTCAGCTTCAAACAGGCTCAGTTTGAATTATTGAAAATGGAATTTTATGTAGGAGGCTGCATGAAAAAGATAAGTCAAGGATAGAAAGCTAAACTTGAAACAGTATAAAAATATTACTTGAAGCTATATAAATGTAAATAAACAACATAGCAGGACAAGAAGATCAAGTATGAGGGCCTATTTGTTCACACAAGCCTCAAAGAATTCTGCTTTGGCATGACAAGACAGTATCAAATCTACCAATTTATATTCACTTGGCAACAAGCATTTTATATACCTTTATATCCTTTTATAAAAAGGGACTTTGATCTTAGAAAAATAAGCTCATATCCTGCTTCAGTTAACAGTGCTGATCATTGGTGCAATCTCTTTGTGACATTTGTAATAAAATAAATTTCTCCCAATGAAGTTTGAAGAATCTAATGTGTTCTGAGATAGCCAGAGTTCTCCAAAACCTAATGTCTTAATGACAGCTAAATTATTTCAGACATCATTTTGACCTTTTCTTAAAGAAAACAGAATTATTCAAGTAAATGAGCTAGGCACGTTTAGCCTGGAGAAGAGAAGATTGAGAGGGGATCTGATCAATATATGTAAGTATCTGAGGGAAACGTGTAGGGAGGATGGGGCTAAACTCTTCTACATGGTGGCCGYTGACAGGACAAGGGGTAATGGGTACAAGTGGAAACACAGGCAGTTCCCTCTCCATGTGAGGAAGAACTTCTTTCCTGTGAGGGTGACGGAGCCCTGGAACAGGCTCTGCATTATTCCATGATATAAGCAGCTAGAATACAAAATGGACTGTGGGAAGCAGTGAAGAACTCAGCCGTGTTAGAAAACCAAMTTTGTCACATGAAACGGATGGCTGGGTGGTTTACTAGAGTTTTACAGAAACTTCAAACGACTGCAGGGGATTTCAGCAGGGACTTTTCAGGATTTTCAGCAGAACRCTTGGAATCATTTGTTACTGTGCAAGTTGCTGTCACATCAGGGAGTGCGTTGTGCTCTTTGAAGGCCCCTCGGCTTCAAAGGAGGTTTCTTAACCCATTCCACTAGTGTGATTTTGCTAACGTTGCTGTAGCTGCTCATGTCCAGCATTCTGACCGTTGGGTGCGTGATGTCTGTGGTCTCAGGGCTCCTTGAGAGCCCGCCGGAGCGGGCAGAGGCGGCCCCGCGTGCCGCGCTGCCGACGTGCTCCATCGGCAGCCCTCGCGCTGGGGTCTGCCGCCTCCCCAACCTCGGTGAGTCTGCTTCAGCAGTGCTGCCACCGGGATGGGGATAGGGCGGTATCCTCCAGGTGCTCTCTTTCTCCTGAMGAGTCTCCCAGAGGCTCCTTCATGCTCTCCCAGTGTGGGGGGAAGCTTGCGGCAGGTAATAGTTGCCATAGCCCACCAGGAAGCTGCTCCTGCCAGCCCRGCTAAGAGGCCCAGTGTCCTGATGGGGCCCCCAGCAGCAGTGTTCTCCTTCCCGTAAGGCTTCCCCCTCAGAAGCYTGGGTGCCTTGTGCTAGCCTAAAAGCCTGCAGCTTTTCTCACACATTATTCCTCCTYATGGCCCAGGATGATCATACTGCTTGTTGGGCTTGACAGCGATGAGGGAACATCCACGGCCTCACAAAGGAGAGACGAGGAGTCACATCCATCYTTTAAGTGGCTGAGTTCTCTGCTGAGTTTTCTCTGTGACAGCGTAGATCACAAAATCRCACAACCACAGAACGGCTGAGGTCAAAAGGGACCTCTAGAGATCATCCAGTCCAAGCCCCCTKCTCCAGCAGGGACCCCTAGAGCACGGGGCACASGGTGGCATCCAGGCGGGTTTGGACGATCTCCAGAGAAGGAGACTCCACCACCKMTCTGGRCAGCCTGTTCCAGGGCTCYRTCACCCTCACAGGAAAGAAGTTCTTCCTCACATGGGCGTGGAATTGCCTGTGTTCTAATTTGTACCCATTACCTCTTGTCCTGTCACTGGCCACCACTGAGAAGAGTTTTGCCCCCTCCTMCCTACATTCTCCCCTCAGGAATTCGTACATGTTGATTAGATCTCCTCTCAGTCTTGTCTAGGCTAAACAGGCCCAGCTYGCTTAGTCTTTCCTCATGCAATAGATGCTCCAGTCCCTTAATGATTTTTGTTGCTCTGCGCTGGACCCTCTCTAGATGCTCCATATCCCTCCTGTACCGGGGAGCCCCAAACTGMACCCAGTACTCCAGGTGGGGCCTCACCAGGGCTGAGGAGAGGGACAGGATCCCCTCCCTTGATCTGCTGGCAACGCTGCTCCTGATGGAGGCCAGGATCCCATTGGCCTTCTTGGCCAYGAGGGCACATTGCTACCTCATGGTTAACTTGTTGTCAACCAGGACTCCCAAATCCCTCTCCACAGAGCTGCTTTCCAGCAGGTCAGCCCCTAATCTGCACTGGTGCCTGGGGTTATTCCTGCCCAGGTGCCTCTGTGCRCTTGTCCAAGTCATTGATGAACAAGCTGAACAGCACTGGGCCCAGCACTGACCCCTGGGGGACACCACTGGCCACAGGCCTCCAACTAGACTAGGCCACATTTACCACAACACTTTGATAGATCTGACAGAAGCKTGTCAAAAATAAACCTGATATGGGGCCTCTACCTGGGCTGGTGCCAGCATCCCTGCTTCCCAGCCCCTTCCAGATGTAAATGGCAAGGCTGCTTTTCTTTCACCTCTCTCAAGGACCACAGCTGACTCTCAAAGCAGACTGGTTCTTCTTTAGTGTCCCTCCTTGCTTGCTTCTCTTCCTTCTCTTGCAAACAYGAGGCTGAGGTAGGGAGAGACCGCCTGGTTTGGTTGGGTTGGGATATCCCACATAGCCCTAGTGATGTTGCTGGCCCTGCCCCCCAGCCTTCCAGCTCCCCCATCAGCCCCATTGCCTGGGTGCTGTTATAATTCTGCAACGGTACTTACATCTTTGAGGAGTCATTAGAAATTAATAGCAATTTTGTTCAGACRACTATTAAACAATTCTAGGACTCAATAACTTGCAGACTTTCCTTCTTTTTGTTGTTAACCCTAACAATCCTAACAGTCCTTTCCTACTGATATCTTTATCCTTCCTTACCCGGGTTATCTGCATTTCCTACCTTTTCAGATGTACTTCCTCTTTTTTATTTTTTCCCCATGTGATATCAGCAAAAGAGTCAGCGTTGTTTTTAAAGGCTTTTGTTTTGTTTTTCTCTTAGTCGGGAGAACTTCGGGGCTTCTTAGGGCTCCGTAATCAGCAATCTTTTTTGATTATAGAATTCAATCTTTTATGATTATAGAATTCTGTTGGAGCTGAGCTTTTTTTTCAGAATCTCCAAAAGCACATTACTAAAGGGCTGTCATTTGCCTTYATGCATAAACATTTTCTCCCAATAAATTCTGCTTCCAGTTGTTTTCATATTTAGGAAACAAAGCAGGGTAAGATTGAATTTCAGAGCACACAGCAAGGATAATCATTTTCCCTGAGGCAGCCACCACTAGACGTTTTTTCACTTGATTTTTTTTTCACCTGACCAGACTCAGTACAGGATGGTAGAAACCCACATTAGTTTTAGTACTCTGTTTTTAAAAGTCTGTTGCATTTCCTCTAGGAACGGCAAACGCATCTTGCTTGCATAGCAGTAAYGGCATCCTTCAGCATAAAGCAGCTATCGCCTCCTGTTTGGCCTGTTCCTAAAAAGGGTGTATCCAGCGATTTTGACATTCCTGTCACACCAGATCATCTCCCCGGGCAGTAACAGTGATCACTTCTGTTTCGTTAAAAAGAAATTGTGTGTGCATGTATACGCACTCAGAGAAAGATGTATTTYAATGAATAATTTTTCTGTTGTGATATTGCCATAAACAGGCTCTTCCACACCTACTATAACCATGGAAATGTGTAGAATCACAGCAGAACTTCTGTGTTCCCTAGACATATTTTAGCTGCATCAACTCGCTCTTTCTGCCCATGTTGTCCGTCTTCCCTGCAATGCAATGGGTCCAAGAGCAGAGCAGTCTCAGCTCTAGCGAGCAGAAATTATATGCACGTGTGTGCACACAGTTACTTTTTACTTACTTTTTACAGTTACTTAGTGATTTTATTTTAAACTGACCTAGGCCAATTTTTCAGATGTTAGTGGCAACTAAACAGCATAGCAAATATCCTAATTGAGCATGTTCACTTGCCCAAAATATTCATTCCACTGGGTGTTTAATGTTTGTGTTCCTAGAGTTTTCTCACTTTTTTTATAGGACTGCCTGTTTATGGGGACTCCAAAGAAATCCATACTCATTATTAATTTGTGCACAGTTATTTTTAACATGCCACAATTAACTATTTATGAGTACAATCTTTAGGTCCTGTGTGCACGCACAAAATTAAGCACTCATGTAACATGCAACAGAACTGGGYCRTAAACATTTTACTGTGCCAAACTATTTGTTTCCCAGTCTTACACAAGATCAGATTATCATTCATATTGTTCACATTTTTCTTTGTTCATGTAATAACATAGTCCACTAACTTTTGCCTAAAATATATAATATTACCTTCTTTAGCAAAGGAATGTTACATTCTARATATTTCAAGGACATTTAGTTATCTTTCATTTCCTATCATCCACTCTATTACTCATCTTATAAATCTGTTGGGCCTAATAAACGGTGTCATACACAAACTGCTGCATTCAACTTCTATTTCTAGAAAGGCAAATGACTCTTTTTTTCCCCCAGTTTACTTAAGAGTTTGGAAGCCTAGTGAACTCATTAAGTGAGTGTGGGAAACCTTTCACTCAGCATTTTCCATAAGAACTTGTTCAAACATTTACTGAACAAGACACTGGCTAATTGATTTTTAGTGAATTAAAATTTGCTGCTCTGTCTAATGAAAATGGAAGCCGCTAATACTCAAGTTTCTGTGGTAAATGGTTGGAGGTGGCTAGTGGAAACAAACAATCCAATTTACACATGGTTCCTGCTTTTATCATGTTTTTATGTCTGGATCTGTGAAATGAGAGCACCAAAAAGCGAGGGGATCATTAAAGATTGCCTCATAATACACATAAGCAGTCAGGGTGAGGTTGGTGGACTGGCACTCTCCATCTTCATCGTACTTCCAAGAACATGGCTTCTTACCTCCAAGGATCTTAGCCTGTTTGTGTGTRTGTGTGTGTCCCTATCTACACGGCTGTACTCTGAGCTGGGGGATAGAGATCTGGGCTGCTGGGGCTGCTGGGACTCGTTGTGCAAGAGGAGGATGCACACMGCAGAAGGCTTTCRTCAGAAGCAATGGTGCGAGTAAGTYGCTCAAGAGCTGCTTTTCTTCATCAGAGACCACTGCAATGCAGCAGACGTCCTGGGAAAAGTGAGAAGGGGTGGGTAGAAGCCTTTGTAATGTTAGGGACTTTTAGCAGTAGTCACGAGAGCATTTTGAGCAATACTCACTCAGTGCCTGGAAATTAAAGCAGAACTGCTGTTGAAGGATACTATAGACCAGTGCACAGGCGAGAACCCCCACCTGCTGAAATACAGCTTGTTTCTGTTGCAAGGGTAGGCTTGACAGATAAATTGAGATCTGCCTTTAGCTGCAGCAACCTTCTTATCTGYTTGAAGAGACCTCAAGGCAGATATAGCACAGCTGGCCGAGTCACACTCCTGCAGCAGCATGGGAAAAAGGAGATGGGTCAGATCAGCTCCTAAGTAGTGGTAATACAAGTGTGGTGTTACATGGGCTTGTCCAAGCTTGCAACTAATCACGTCCTTCACTGGCATTTTAACCACCATTTTGAAGTTTGTAATGACATTCCAAGCAGGGAGTCATTAGATGCCAGAGGCAGTTTATTGTCATGCACAGCTTGAAAGAAGGGGGAAAAACGTCCTTCTAGAAGTGGGTGGTCAAGCCTAGTTATCCAACTGGATTCTGAGTGGAGAGATTTTATCTACCTGCAGAAGTTGAGCTAGTCTGAGAGTCAGTGTCAGGGGGTCTGACCCATATGAGATCTTACTCTTCTTGTCCTATGTCTTGCTCAGCAAATCCTGTGAGGCCACAGGAGTGCTGGGGGAGRGTTGTACTTGTCTAACTACATGAAGACAAGAAGATTTTTACTTTTCTCCATTACCARTCACTTACAAGAATAGTTTATGATGCCCTTATATATTAAACTTTGCCTGCCAGAGGTGCCGAGTCAGGCACCTACAGCACTGAAAACTGGATTTGAAGTTCGGCAGTCTGGCAGAGCGGTTGCCTCCTTAAGGCTGGTGTTGGTGGACGCTTCCGAGGCTGGAGTACCTCGGGCTTACCAACGAAGCCGTCACGGATGCTCCTGACAAGTGGAAGTTCCCCAAGAGGCTCAGCTTTGTGACAGCAATTTCCTGGAATTAGATGATGAAAGCACAGAAAAATAAATAATTAAATAAATAAATAAGCAGAAAAACTGCTAATTGTAAGGAAGTGAAAATTGAGCTGAGAGAAGGCCATAATTGTCAACAAGAGACAATCACTGTGGTTGAGACATCTATAGACAGACCCTAACAGCCCTTCTGACAGACCAGTTCTGTTTCGCCATCCATAGATAGACTTGAATTAGGGATTCTAGTGCTTGCAAGTTGTAAAACCTCTATGCAGTGGATTTTAAATTTATTTATGCTAAATAACATGACCCAAAAAGCCTTTCATGGCTTATTTTTCTTTCTACTTGTAATCATGCAACTTTCCTGAATAACTGAAAGGTCATAGTGACAGAATCAATTAAAAAAAAAAAAAGATGATGGTGCAATAAGCAGATTTTATTTTGAGAAAGAAAACACTATTTTATTTTTTTTAATTCATACCTTCCTTGTGGTTTTTGAGGGGGTTTTTTTGTAACTCTCAGAGCCACCCATCTCCCGGTGGCTCAACTGCCCTTCCCTGAATCACAGTGTGGGAGCCTGTGCTCTAGAACACGCAAGCTGGAGTCATTTCTCATGTTGACGGCCACGTTTGGAAAGTGTGATCAGCAATTTCTAGAAAAWGCGAAATGGACTTGGAGGAAGGGACATAAACACAAATATGTGTGGGTATACTCCATGCATTGTCCCTATTAGCTGTCCTATATTCTGAGGAAGAGTTACTCCGTAAGTATTGATGCACTAATTCTTAAACTCTATACATTTCAATGTTAATGTGCTGGATTTTTTCTCAAGTGGTGCTCTACTTTCTTTTATCTTAGAACAATAATATATGTGACTTCTGGTATAAAGAAGGATTGGAAACATTATTTTGACCAAATGTGTTGAAGTGCAAATAGCACATGAACTTTTGAACTCTTTCACAGTCTCTGGGGGTCTGAAGGGTCTCTGCCAGAACTGCAGAAAGACAGAACACAAATGCTTTTGTTACAGTTTTGGCAAATAGCATGATCTGGAATTAACAAGGTTTATTCACATTTGTTTATATTCCAGTTTTTACACTAGGGATGCTAGTAAGGAAATGCAAAGCTCATTCATACTTCCTTACATTGAATCAAGAGGTATATTTTCACCAAAAAAAATGTTTTATTCTTCTTTTTGCTTTATGAGACAGAGCTTCTCAAGAGCAGAAGCAAGTTTTTATGTGGTCTGTCTGAAGTGTTTCATGAGGATGTAAAATAACACCCTCTTGCCCTCAACAGATATGAAGAGCAGCACGGCTATAAAACAAAGGATATTTGTGGCTTATTTGTTTTTGATGTTCATCTTAGCACTTCAAACTGGCTTTCTTGTGAATAAGAGTTCTCTAGTTTCTCACCAAAAGTCTCCTCTGTGTGTCTCCCTGTGACAACTGTGTGGTAATATCATAGAAATAGGGGGATTTGGGGTCACGGAGTTTGCTGCTCAGCCATGTTGCCGAGACTGACTGTTCCAGGGGTTTTCAAAGAAGTGCTGACACATCCACATCGTGAGTCAGGCGCTGACTATATGGAACACTTTCCACAGTCCTACTTGAAATGTGAACTTTTCCTTTGTTGAAAAACCTTCCTGTATGTGCAGTGATTGCATATGAAAAATAGTAGTGAAAAATATGCCATCTTCCTGGGGAGTAAGAACTGGAAAGAAGTCTGGGCTCTTTTCCCTGAACTGGCAAAGCAAAGAGCAGTTCAGTGTTCTGCATTATAACGATCTTTTGCCAAACATTTACAATGCAGTTAAAACTTTGGAAATCAGCAAGTTTATTATTTGTTAGTTTGTTCTTTTGTTCTCAGCTTTCGGAGCATTTGTGAATTCCCAAATCAAAGCTATAACTTTTAAAGTCTGGTCTGCCTTTGGAGCCAATTTGCCATCCCCTGTGTGCATGCAGACTGCATATATCTCTCTCCATTTACAGCAGCACTTCTGATTCCTGAGAAAGAAGGAAATGTGTAAGAACATTCCTTGGGTTTTAAGCACAGCCCATTATTACTCTTGGAACACTTTGACTAAGCAACTACACAAAGAGAGATGATAGAGAGGTAGTCAAGTCGAGTTAGCATTCACTTCAGTGAAAAATGAATAATACCATCTCCAAATCCATAATATCTAGAGATTTCCATGTGCATGTTACTTACCTGCCAAAATACCTTTTAAAATGGACTGTTTTCTAACTCCTTTTCTCTGCATGGATATACACACACACACATATATATGTGTATATATGGTAYAGATTGACAGARACCTTTCTGAGCGGTAAATCCAAATTTCCCACTTGAAAGGAGAAAGRGAAAAACAGAATCTTTAAGATGAAATAAGTTAAGTTTTATGTCAAGTTTTCATTCAGAAGAGAATTTCACGTTAGTCTACCAAAGGGTCAGAAATGTTTTGAAGATGAAGCACTGAACTTCATTTTATTTATTTTTCTTTCCCAAACTTGAAGTTAATTCTGCTGGCACAAATTCTTTCAGAGTGGAAATTAAAGATGTATAAATAAATTAATTCCTGTAGGTAATAATACCATGGACCTCTGTGGGAGCTGCTGGTTTTTCTGTACCATACTGAAAATCAAGCAACTGGATTTCCATTATAAGAAAATAGTAAGGAGATTGTCTTTTGGTACCTATTTTTGAACATATTAGTCATTACAAGTAGACTTGTCATTGGCTGTTACAGCTGGAAAATCTGGCTGKTTTTGATGATTTAACTGTTATTTGGTAAACTGCACACAAATTTAAAGTTTCCAAAACTAATGCTCTTTCTCCTTTCTTTTTTCTTTTTTTATTTAAAATGTCAGCAAAAGAATCAAGACTCCAATAAATGCTGAGGAGCWGGGGGAGGATCTTGTCTTCTTGAACAACCTCTACCACATAAATGCCTTGACCAGAGGCAAAAACTCCGGTTCATTTATTTTGAATATTCCAAAAGCCTTTATTGCAGCAAGCCCACAGGGCCTGGTCACATGCTGGTAACATCTTAAATCACAGGTAGGATCCAGGCTCCCCATGTGAAGTGGCTCCCAGGATCTACCAGGCAATGCAGTGGCTGCCAGCAGGTTCTTGGTACAAATTGATGCCCTGTCCTGCAGCATCGAATGCACTGGCTGACTGGAAAAGCAAATAAAACACAGTCTGTGTTGGTGGTTTGCTTATTTTCACAGCAACTGGCCACTTGTCTCATACCCACCAATCCAGTCTGCTAGTGGTCCAGGACACGGAATAGTTATTCTCCATAGAGGGATAAACTGTGCATTTGCTCAGCTACAGCTATCTCAACCATAGCAGTACCTGCACGTGGACACAGGAACTTTTGTACATACTGCTTTTGTTCACTTTCTTGGGCTGTTTATCCATAGCATGGGACATCTAGGGGCCCTTAGCCTCCAAAGGGCTCAAGACAGCTCTGTAACTGAAGTTAAGTTTTGCTGTCAGTGTAACATTTTTTTATAAACAACTTTTGCCAATTGCAAAACAGGACCAGACCCTAGAGACAGGCTGCAGAGGAGGGTTGTTTTGTTTCCACCCCTGGATTTGCATCCAACCTATGTTGCAATGTTTGGCTGTGGGCTTTCGTCGTTTTTATTTTTTAACTATCTAGAAACAAAAGGATCCATGCAAAGGATCTAGGCTTGAATTTTAAGCCGAGTTCCTCACACTTAGAATCRCTAAAGCCTGGAAGCAATTACAAAGACCGAACTGTTACTTGTCTCAAAAAAAGTTTCGCAAGTCACCACGAAATGACTCAGACATGATGCGTTGTCTGTAGATCTAGGAGGGGAGGCAAAAGATATAGAACCAGTCCCCATGGATTGAACTGAGGGAGAGAAATGTGGAAAAGTGTCTTTTACTATATACTACAGTAAGTACCTATTGTGTAAGTTATAGAGTCATAACTTGACCCAGATAAATGATGGATTACCTGAGAAAGCTAACACACAAGGAAAACAGAATGAAGTCAGTGTTTATGAAGGCTGCTATCATAAGATAGCAGCATAAAGAACTTTGATTCCACAGTGGGTTAAAGAAGTTAATTAAGGCATTGCCTTTTAGTATCTCACACAGCAAACAGTGCTTTAGGGGAATCTATATTGCCAGCTCCGGCAGAGCAGCTCCAAAGCACCGCTKAAAGTCAGCAGCAATTGGATTAAACATTAGGTTGTTGCAAAATTTTATCWCAGAATCACAGAATGGTTGAGGTCAAAAGGGACCTCTAGAGATCATCTAGTCCAACCCCCTGCTCCAGCAGGGAGCCCTAGAGCACGGGGCACAGGGTGGCATCCAGGCGGGTTTGGAAGATCTCCAGAGAAGGAGACTCCACCACCTCTCTGGGCAGCCTGTTCCAGGGCTCTGCCATCCTGGCAATAAAGAAGTTCCTCCTCACATGGAGACTGAACTTCCTGTGTTTTAGTTCGTACCCATTAACCCCTTGTCCTGTCACTGACCATCACCAAAAAGAGTTTGACTCGGTAATTTTACAGTCTCAGGTATTTGTACATGTTGATAAGACTCCCTCTCAGTCTTCTCCAGGCTAAACAGGCCCAGCTCACTTAGTCTTTCYTCATATGATAGATGCTCTAGTGCCTTAATCATCTTTGTTACTCTACACTGGACCCGCTCTAGGAGTTCCATGTCCCTCCTGTACTGAGAAGTCCAGACCTGCACCCAACACTCCAGGTGTGGCCTCACCAGAGCTGAGGAGAGGGGCAGGATCCCCTCCCTCGACCTGCTGGCAAACCAGGATCCCATTGGCCTTCTTGGCCACGAGGGCACCTTGCTGCCTCATGGTTAACTTGTTGTCAACCAGGACTCCCAAATCCCTCTCTGTGGAGCTGCTTTCCAGCAGGTCAGCCCCTAACCTGTACTGATGCCTGGGGTTATTCCTGCCCAGGTGCAGGACCCTGCACTTGTCATTGTTGAACCTCAGGAGGTTCCTCTCTGCCCAACTCTACATCCTGCCTAGGTCCCTCCGAACAGCAGCACAGCCCTCTGAATTTACCAATTTAAAACTCAGGAATTGGATGAAAAGTTATGAGATGGAGAAAGTATATGTTTATTTGTACTTGCCTTTTTCCTTTCTGAGTCTGTAGAATGATTCTGAATCAGGTTTAGAGTCACTSTCTGCAAGGGAATGCCAGAACTAACTGCCTTACAAAACAATCTAAAGTGCCCAAATAATGGTGGAATTCCAGGAATCGGAGCTTTAATGAAGTAAGCACATGAGACTCAACAATACTAAAATAATATAGAGAGAAATGCAACACAGAAGTTGTAGAGGTTATTTTTTCCTGTCTTTTTTCTTTCTTTTTCTTTCTTTCTTTTTTTTGAAAGGAAGATTGATGTAACAGAATGCATGCCAAAATCTGTTAAAATGATAAAGCATTCTTATATTTAGCACATCAGGATTTCACTGTTATAACTGTAGAGTGCCTTTTTCTGATCAGACCTCTCTGAAAATCACTGTTTTTCAGAGCAAAAAGGACAACTTATGCATGAGGCAGTGAAGTTTTGGCTGAACTCGGATGGAGTCAGTGAAGGCTCTTCAAAGTTATTGCAAACTAATCTAAACATCTTCAGCTCTACATGATTGATATTCCCAGACGTTTGGCATACTTGATATGTGCTAGACACAGATGTGCTTTTACATGAAAGAGGAGTACTGCTGCTAATCTTCTGCAGATAACTATTTGCAGCGAAATTCCATTGTAATTACTTGCAGCGCCTTCCTAGACCTCTGATTAGGAAACATCTTTATGGGCTTGAAATAATTTATTTTCCCCCAGTGGATGAGGCAGTTTAAAAATAYCACTTGAGCTATAGAATCTGTGATGTTATTAATCTTTCCTTCTTAATATACGTTAATGACAGATTTCAGAGAAAAAGTAGGAAGGAGCTGGTGTGATTGAGGAACAGAATGTCTGTCTTCAGGGACTTAATGTCAGCAACACTGGAAAACTCTTCCAAACTGAAGGTTTGGAAGAAGCAATGAGGTAATGTAAAACCTTACATCAGAGATTGTCTCATATCATTTAAATTTTAAAGGAGAACAAAAGGATAACTTTTAAAATGGTAATGACAATAGCAAGCTTTCAATTTCTTTCTGAAAAGATTGGGAGGAAAAAGACCAAATTTCCTACCCTTTCTCCTCGGCTTCCTTCCCACCGCTTCCATTCACATCCTAGCCACAGCAATGTATCTGCTACTGGGGGTTTCTGCTGGCACAGTCTAGCCACTGTCCAAACTGCAACAGGCCATACTGGTATATGTACATTAACCATAACTTGATCTACCCTCTTTTTCTTTTCTGACTTTAACTCTATAATTCTGGCAGCAAAACTTTCTGTAGAGACCAGGCCTTGGCATAAAGCTTGAGACTGTGCAACACTGAAGACACCAGAGCTCTGATTCTGTCAAGGCCATTTGACATCACTGCAGAGTTCATTACAAGTAACAGGAATCTTTCCTCCATCATTCCTCATTTTAGACCCCACCATATGATTCTGTAAATTAGTAAAGGGAATAAATGGAAGGCCTAACACCAACAAGCAGAGAATTAACAATCCCTGACAGAGTTCATCCTAAAGTGTGATTTAAATTTTAACTGTCATAAAAACACTTTAAATAAAACAATTTACAGGCCTGAAATTCTGCATTCCTAAAAGTAAAAGCGAGTGTTGTAAATAATGCCAGATGCCCTGAACCGAGTCCACGGCTGAGTTCATTCTTGGACACATGCTGCTGTACATAAATTCTTCACATCTTATGTTCTCTGAAGTCARTTCTAAAATCCTGGATTTGTTCACCACTACTACATGTACTCCTGTGGTTTACTGAAAATATTATAATCATTTGACCCACCATTTCTCAGGCCATCACACAACAAACACACCAGCAACATTCGGCATCTTTAAGTTCTTTTCCACCATTCCTGTATGTAGCCACTGCTCATGCAAAACAATATAAGAGATATACTCTCTCTTTTTTTTTTTCCAATGGATATGTCCTTTTAAGAATARAAGATAAAATAAAGAGGATAAAAGCCCATGGCTGATGAAGACGGCAGCAGGAAGGGTGCTCAGAGTGAGAGGAAATGACATYGCCCTGTAGTTTTGATCTTGGGCGGGAAAAGGGAATTCAGACCTGAGCTGCACTTGAAGAGCTCGTGCCGTCCTACACAACTTTTCTACTAACTMTGACTATTTACATGGCATATTGCTTGTTAAGAGACGTGTTTAAACCTTCCTGCCTGCCTCTCCCAGTACTGGAAAGAAAGATTCAGTAAAGCCATGGATCTTTATAGAATTTTCTATCTACTTTGGTGACCAAATCATAATTTTAACCTAGCAGCTCTGAAGAGAAGTATACTCAATGCTATCTAATGAAATCATCACTGAGATTTTCAAGAGAAGGTAACAGAGCTAGGCACACAGTGTCTGCAGAGAAAAAGGATGTGATGAATGGATCTAAAAGTTGCCTGATTGAGACAAATCTCTGGTGCCTCATTTCCAGTTGTCATAGAGATGCAGGCTTTTATCTCCCATCAAAATTGGTTGCAGAGAAGTTCTCACCCACTCTATAGATGTTGTTCCTGGTGCACTTACTTAAATTTCTGCGCTGACTAAAGCAGAGCACTGTTTTCCTCAGCACACTTAGCTACAGCACTGGGAAGCCAATGCAGATGGGTTTATGCAGCTGGATCAACCAACAGACACAAAATTAAGATAGAAACTTTTCTATCTTAATTAGATAGAAAAATTTTGATAAAGTGCAACTTTTGGTAAACATTGGCAAATAAAAGTAAATGCAAACTTTGCTTTTCCCAGTTTAATATTTTGATATATTTGTCTTTGCAGATGCATGTCRTCGCAGTAGGTACGCAGGATCCAGTACTGGAGCATTTACAGCCACCCTTTCCCCAGCACATACGAGGCTTGAGGAACATCAGGCACTTCTCTTTCAGCCCAAACTAATAAAAAGTCATGTTAGAAAGCTGGATGCCATAAGGTAAGTGTGTGAGCAACATTTCAAAGGATTTGAGCACATGATTAAAGTGAGATCCTGCCCTTTCCTACACTGCTGTTCCTGCCACCTCCTCCTTCCACACCTTCCTGCCTCTAGCACCTTTATGTGTCTTTTCCCCATTCTGCTTTCATGAAGCTTATGTTTACTGTGTTTCATTCCCCTTTTATCTTCCTTTTCTTTTTATTTACATTGCCACGTCCTTTGAATCTTTCCAGTGATAAACAGCGAAGGGCAAGTGAATGCAAAGAACCATCAGATACCTCCTGTGGCATTTGATATTATATTAAAACACAGTATGACTTGGCACATATTGGAGCTTCCAGGTGTGTCAAGAAGCTGAGTCTGTCTGGACTGTATTCTCACTCCTTCAGGGAGTAGCTGTATGTGCATTTTACAGATTGGACTATGATAGCCTCAGTCATGCATGGGAAGTCCCACTTGTTCAGTAGAGCTGTTTGCACATAAACGTATAACAGACTCATCCTATATTTATAGGGATTTGCCAATGCCATTCCACAGGAAAGTACCTCTTGGGGACTGAGCAGAGGGAGCAAAACTGTCCTGGAGGAAAGGGGGCCTTGCAGGAGGGCAGAAAGGTCCTTKGAAAGGATTGTTCTCCCCTAGCCCACTCTGAAATCTTGTACTTTTCATAAGCAAATAACTATTTGCAGGCATGGGAGCTCTCGAAACATCATTCTGCTGTGTTCAGAAGAAGCTGTAGATGTTTCATGAGCTGTAGCTTTTGAGAGTAAGGACAGCCACATCCAACCATCACACAATGAAAATAGAGGACTGGAGGACACAGATGGAAAGGGATTTTTTTCCTTGTCTTCTTTGCATTGATTTTTGCAGGTGACAGCTGCTATAACTTTAATGAGAATTTACTGGACAAATAATAAGCAGTATGTGGTACAGGATGGTATGAGSTGGGAACCAGGGAGAAACTAGAGAACCTGAAGACATTTGCTCAGTGTCCAAATGGCTGAATGAGAAAAAATGAGTTTACCTACATTAAACCTCTTCTAAAAACATGATGTGAATATAGGGAGGCATGAAGTATTTGAGCCTATGGTCTTTACCTAATGAGGTGAGGTTGTATTTAAAATATTCCTGGCATTTTTGTGTTTGGTTAGCTCATTCTTTCAACACTTCTTTTTTTTTTTTTCTTAGAATGCTAAACCTTCTTTGCAGTGTGTAAGTTAAACAGAAGCTAAAGTTGAGCTTGATTTGGGATGTGAAGTACGTAAGATTTAGAGGAAATATATAGAATGCCTCCTTAAAGCCAGTGGTCACTCTTCTGGCTGGAATATAATCATTGGGCTGGGAGTTACCTTTTCCAAGGAAGCAAAAAATATGTTTTAGATCTTTACTTCATCAATTTCTGCCTCTTGTTTTAAGGACGAGATTCTCATTTTAACTTCAAGTGGACTTATTGCAGTTATAATCAGTTCTTTGAAGTAAAATAATTTTGAGCCTAAATTGAAATTATATGTTTGCATAGAAACTTGCACCTTGTTGGGGTTAATTAACTCATGTAAATTGCTCAGTTGTAACACTAGGAACTTCTGCAAGAGACTGGATAAACTGATAAATGAAAAATTAAAGTGAATCTTCAGAATTATCCTGTTTTCTATGAGAAACAACATGTTTAGAAAACAGTTGACATCTTTGTCCCAGAAACTGAAAAGGCRTGAGACACTTCCTTCCTCTCCTTTCCAGTCCATCTCTTTAGAAAATCTTGCAAGTTGAAATTCAACATATTCATAGAATCATAGAATCATAGAATAGAATGCTTAAGGTTGGACTGATCAGGTCCCTTTTCAGTCTTCTCTTCTTCAGGCAAAACAGGCTCCACTCTCTCAGCTTTCGCTCATAGAGCAGATGTTTCAGGCCCCTGATCATCCTTGTAGCYCTGCMCTGGATTCTCTCTAGTAGCTCCACATCCCTCTTGTACTGGGGAGCCCAGACCTGCACAGAGTACTCAAGGTGCGGCCTCACCAGGGCTGAGTAGAGGGGCAAAATCTTGACCTGGAGATACTCTTCTTAATGCACCCCAAAATCCTGTTGGCCTTCTTGGCCACGAGGGCCCTGCTGCCCATCTTGTCACCCACCATGACGCCCAGGTCCCTCTCTGCGGAGCTGCTCTCCAGAAGTTTGGACCAGCCTGTATGGGTGTCTAGAGTTATTCCTCAGTTATTCARTCAGAAATAGGAGGATTAAGGACACTACATGCTGTGAAACTCTGAGAGCTGCCCTTTGTTGGAGATAAGGACTGCACAGTAACTAAGCAGCTCAGGACTATTCTCTATTCTACCAGAACACCAAATTCTAAGTATTGCACTGCCATCAGAGGTGAGACAGCAGACCTGAGCAGCCAGCGTGGCTGTACCCAAACAGGAAAGTTCTTGACTTTACAACAAGCATGGTTGTAAGAAATTCTTTCCAATAACAGCAAAAAACACATACAGTTTTTGATTCAGTCTTTAGGTATATTTCAACTATTTGTCTGATGGTTTTCTAAAGGGTCTATGTGCAGGTAGTAGATGTAGCTCTGTATGAAGCAACTTAATTTGTCCTACTTGTGTGCAAGCAGCAGTAGAAAGAACCAGAGCACAGTCTGTGTTCTCCACTGAAGTCAGTTGGCACAAACTTCACTAAATCAAAGAGGAGGAGATGCAAAACAAAAAGAAATATCTTCCCTTTACCTCAGGCCAAGAAATACTGATCTTCTCTGACTGTCTTTCCCAAGTTCTTTAACTTCTTCCACCTTTGCACATGTGCTGGCCAGCTTTGGGCTCTCTGAAGAGTCTTACTGAGTCTTACTGAGTATTAAGGTATTTTCTTATAATCCTCCTCCTATACTCTGATATTTTCTCTATATATAAGGTCCAGACTTGCTGTGCTAGGAAATCCATGGTAACAGTGGATTCAGTCCTCTCACATTGTATAGTAACACTGGAGAGTGCTGGCCTTGCTTGTGGAAGGAGCATAGACCTTAATTACTATTTCTCCTCATTGTTAGTAAGCAAATACATTCAGTGTGAAGTAGATATGATGTTCCAACAGTGCGAAAGACTCGTGGTTTACTGCTCCTCAACACTCAAACAAATTACTCTTTCCAGCGCAGAATAAAGGATATTGATCTCAACTATCTTGGGTTGGACCCTTGAGCAGATTGTACTCGTGTGCTCAGATAGCTGTTCCCGGGGGTCTGGTATTTGTCTATCCTGTTCTCATGCCAAAACCACAATTATGACAACAAAGACCATCAGTTCTAATCCAAACACTTAATGCATGCCACAACTGGGCAATGTTTGGACTGTTTGTAAAACACTGATTTGCTCTTTCTGTTTGAGTAAGTAAACTTAACCCACATGCTTTTCTCAAAAAGGGAATAACACAAAGCAAGCAAGAATGGAGCTGCCAAGCTGCCCACCCATGCACTGAAGCTTCCCCAAGGCCATTCCATGAAGCCCAYGACACCATYGGTGYCTGCATAGGGAAATAAGGCWCTTCAGTGAGGTGAAAWTTTGGCATTTGTCAGGCTCACATGSGCTATTTGTCTGCACACTCCAAAGCCTCTAGGGTGGATCTCTGCTACATGCATGTTTTGTGGTATTACAAAGTCTTGGTAGCTGCATAACTGTTACAGCCCTTCAAGGTGGAGCTCCAGTAAAAGAGAACCCAAATTCTCCTGCTTCCCTTCTTTCCTTTGGTTATTTCTTCACTTTGCATTTGGGCTTGTATTTCATTTTTAGGAGATTTACAAATGTTTACAAATAGAAATTTTATTAATATCTGCAATTTACATCTTACTTGGTCATTAGTTTCCATTAAACATTAACAGCTAAATCTATTTCCAGCTGATCTTAGACAGCTGATTACACTTTCAAAATTGAAACCTGAGTCTTGCAGTGGGGAATGATGTTTAAAAAGATTGCAAAAAAAACAGAGCTCATGATCTGATCTGAGAGGGGAAAAGATGAAGGACACTAGTCATAGATTTGAATTGRGAAAAAAAAGTAGCATTCATGTTAAAATGATTATGTGGTGACATATCACTGGAAAAAAAATGGATGGGACAGGTCTCACCGTGTCTCTGCAAAACAGTGATCAATCATCTCCCCTGTCCCTGCAGAATGTTTTAACCAGTATTTCAAAACAATATGTATCATAAACCTCACTCTTAGCCTTTCTCTGTTAGCTTGGGTTTTCTTGTGAAACCTTTCTTTGCTCTCTAATATCAGGAACTCTTTCCAGGAAATACCAGACCTGCTTCGACCCATGGATGAAGTTAAGATAGTGCCAAACGYAAAGCCAGACAACGCACGGCTTCTCACTGGCTGGCTTCTCACGTTTGATGGTCAGGTGAGAGGTACTTGAAAGGCACTCTGCACCATGGATTTCTAGATGAAAGAGCTTTTATTTATTTTAAATTTTTTTAAAAAAGGAGGCAAAAGGAGTACAAATCCCTCTCTAAAAAACACTATCCACAGGTACTTGGCACTTTTTTGAGATGATGTATCTGAGGAAAAGTAAACAAGAATTCAAAAAGATTCATGCTGCTAAAACCTATAGAAATGCTAGTGTTTAAGAAAGGTAAGGAAAGCCACTTCATGGACTGTATTATTAAAGCCACGTTTCTTTTCTGGAATCCAGAGAGAAATATACTCACAGTATTGTTTTTTTTATTTATTCTGCCTGTCCACTCAGTGCAGTTTTCCCTCTTTGGTCGATCCTGATATGTCACACTAGTCATTTTCCCATCATTATCCTGTTATTAAGTGTTAAAGTGCCGTTGAATGTTAGTACTGAAAATAAAGCCAAACTGCTTATTAAAAATAGAAAAACTTCAAAACAAAAGGAAAAAAAAGTCTTCACTAGAATACTTGGAGGAATTTATGGACTCATGTCTGTGATCTTTGTGTCCCAGGAACCCTGTGCTACTCACTCCAGTCATCAAGGCCTTTCTCAACCCACTTGCAGATGATTACACACTCTTTTTGAGGGAGGGGTAGAAGGATATTTTCCATGTAGTGTAAGAATCATCTGCCTTGGGATTTCCATGAGTTTTAGAGATGACAGGATATATCACACAAAATATTTACAGTATGAGCATTTCTGTCTCCTTGAGAGCAATATTACTCTTAATACACTCTGAAATAAGGCTAGTTACACCCATAGAAAAAATGCGACCATGAACAGAGCTTGGACTGCATGTTCAGTGTGCACCTGTGTTGYAAATTCTTTCGGCAAAGTCTTTTTTTTGTTGTTGTTGTTCTGATTTTTGCTGAATTAGCTGATATCATAGATCCAGTGTGAATATTGTAGACATTGAAGTCAACTCTAAGCCTTTGCCCGAATTCATTAATTCATTCCCATTTAGCTCAATACCTGTCATCCCCTGCTGTTACTGAGCCTTCCCGAGCCATCACATACCCATACATAAAACTTTCCCCTTACTTTCCTCTTTGGGATTAGTGTTTAAGCTCCCACAGAGCTCTGTTTCAGTAAGGAGTAGCAAATGATCCTGCAAGATTTTATTTTTCAATAATGCAATTCCTTTTAAATGAAATAAATTCAAAAATGTGCCACGCCTTGTCGTGGAAGACATCTCACATAACCTTTTAAAGTAATGGCAGCAAATATTATTGAAGTCGTATTTCAAGTTGACTGAAAGTCAGCTTACTCAACTGAGACAGTAAGAGGAGTTGGTAATCCAAAAACAGATGAGAGACTTTCTTGAAGAGTTCTTCAGTAAATGAATATTTTTTTCAAGGATAAAATCCTGAAGTTATATACTCATCCTATGTCTTTATCTACCATATCCAAGAGATAAGTAAAAGGCTGTAATGACTCTCTGGTCTAATAATGTTCCATTTTATGTTTGTTCATGTAACTGAGTCCGCAGTTTGCAAGTTAGATGGGTGCCCTCATGGCAGATAGGTAGCAACACCTCCATCACCTTCCTTCCCCCAGATATAAGCTCAGTGTTTTGTGTATGAAAACTTCTGTTGTTTCATGTAGATCTTGTTTAAATCAGCCTTTTAATTTTTGCAGCATGCAATCATTCTCAAGACGGGCATGACCTCAGTCTTTCTTTATTTGATGACTTTCTCTTTGTGGGATAGCATACAGCTCTTCCATGTTGCTCATCACTCTTGAAAGAGGGCCAATTCTAGAGTTCCTTGACTGGTGAGGAGCAAAGAAGAGAAGAAAGAGCCTCCATTATTTCTTTTTAGGGACTGAATTGTATTCTTGCTTGCCTCAGGCTGGAGAGACTCCAGATGAGTTCTGCTGGCACAAATGCTGAAGCCTGAATGTCATGTTATCTCAAATGCAAACAGTGGAACAGCAATTGTTTAACCTTTGTCTGAAGCATAAATTCACAGAGAGAGAGGTGTTGCCCTCTTCAAAATAGCTCTGGAGGTGTTGGGAGGATGCCATTTTTTCAGGTGAAACAGGGCAGACTGAAGTGACTCATAACCTCAGATTTTCCCATTAGTACTTATCACCAGTGAAGTGTTCCTAAGCATCTCTAATTGGATGCATCTCTAATTTCTCTTGGGGGCTCTTGTGGGCAGAAAGCTTTAGTGCATGTTTCCAATGAGACAATTACTAAAAATTAGATTGAAATCGTAACTTAAACTGTTTTTGAAGCTCTTTTTTCTGTCAGGCTCAGAGGATGAGTGAGCACAGTATTTGAACAAGACTGCCTTTAAGATTGGCAGATGAAATCTACCTACTTAGGCAGGTCTGGGCAGATGACTACATGACTAGAGCAAAAGAACAGACATGGGTTTGCTGCCTGCTTTGCTTGGGGGAAACCTTGAGAGCCAGGGAAGCTGCTGTGGCCAAGGGAGACCCTGGGGCGTGTGGGCAGGGTTGGGACCCAACATGCTCAGCAGTAAGTCTCCTATCTACTCGGTGGCAGCTGTGTGACCTCTTCACTCTCCACCCAAGCTCTCTCCTTTCCTTTTCCTCTGGCACTGGCCCTGTCTCACAGCTCTGTTCAGTTCGGCTGAGTCTAGGCCTGGTGGCTCTCAGGACTTGACTCGCTGACACAGAGGCTACRTTGGCTTAAGGGGCTCCCGTGTGCCCACCGTGCACTTCCCTTGCAACGTGCAGTCCTGATGGGCTCCTTAAGCCTCTGTCCCTGTGGGAGCCTGGGTCCTGGTCCTGGTCTGAGGTTCAACACAAGTGCAAAAGAGGTGATTGCTCGTTTTAAACACGGTTGTTCCCTGTCGCAGCCAGCAGCATGGCCTGAATAACTGATGCAGCAGCACATCAAGCTGTCATTACTGTGAAGATAACCAGGGCCTGCAGCAGGACGAGGACAAGCACAAGATGAAGCACAGTGCAGAAACAGGCTCCTCCTCTAAGACTTCATGGGAATGTGTCTGTGTGATGGCCCAATCTCTTCAACAGAAGAAGAGCTGATGAGGACAGATGGCCCTGTGCAGTAATCTACACAGTCCTGGCATCCATTATGGACTACCTTGTGCAGGTAATCTAGGTTTGGAATCAATTTTAACACCTGAGTGAATTCGAACACCCAGCGCTCTCTCTCTGCCCAGAGAATCATCTTTCCTATGAATGATGGCTTTGAGTAAAGGACGTTTTCCTGAATATTTAAGTGCTATGACAACATTTTGTGCTCCCAGAGGTGGGTTTAGATGCTCTCCCTGGTGCTGTGATGTACGACATGGGATGCGGATGCGAGGTGCTCAATGTCTCACTGTCGAGAGCTCCGCTGATGCCAGGGACTTTAACTGGTTTAAAGGAAGCCCAACACCATGTTTTTATTAACACAAGAGTTTGGAAAGGGTACGAAAGGGCAGAGGAGCACGAACCGGGGATACGAGGCAGAAATTTCCCTTGGGAAGGTGCTGTTCTTCCTCTTGCCCCTCACTCCTCATGCTCAGGCGGCATCTCTGGAGGCACCTGGCCCAGGTATGGCACCAGGCCGACGCTCACTGTGGTTTATTCGAGGCGGAACAAGAAAGCCAGGCGCGATGGAGCTCCTGGTGCGGCAGGAGGCGGCGTGAAGGGTAACGGCCGGCGCAGCTTCCACAGCCCTTGTGTCAGAAACGGGACCTACAGCGAGGTCCCTCCGGGGGCCAGGGGGCGACCCACGCCGTCCACGACCCGCGCCTCGCGTTTCCCCCTCGGGCCCGTCGGCCCGTGGTCGGGGGCGGCTCAGGGCGGCGCGGGTGGGCTGGGGGAGCGGCGCGGCCGGGCCGGGCCGGAGGGAAGGAGGGAGCGGGCGGAGGGCGGGGGGCACTTGCGTCAGGGCGGGCCGGCGGCGCCAGGGCGGGCGCCGGGACGGAGGGACAGACGGCGGGAGCGGCCGGCGGGGAAGGAGGCAGCGGCGCCCCATGGAGCTGCGCCCGGGCGCCTGGGCGCTGCCGCCGCTGCTGCTGGCGCTGGGCGCCGGGCTGGCCCAGGGCACCCCGCACCTGCGCTACGGCCGCCCGGGCGCCCGCGGCAGGTCGGTGCGGCCGGGGCGGGCGGCGGGCGGCGCGGGTCGCGCTGCGCGGGGGCCTCACGGCGCCGCTCTCGTCCCCGCAGGAACTGGTGCGCCTACATCGTGACGAGGAACGTGAGCTGCGCCGTGCTGGACGGCACCGAGAGCTACGTGCAGGCGCAGTACCGCTGCGCCCGCGGCCAGCCGCCCTGCCAGCCCGTGCCCGTGTGAGTCGCCAAGCGCCGCGTACCCCCGGGGCGGGCGGGCGAGGCGGGGGCGCGCCGGGGCACGCGTGGCTGCGCGGCGGGCCCGGCCCGGCCCGGTGCTGCCCGGTGCTGCCCGGTGCTGCGGGGCCCTGCCGCGCAGGCGGTGCCTGTTGCCGCCTTCGGCGCGGCGAGGCGCGAGGCCGCTGCGCGGGGCGGGCCTGGCCGCGCGGAGCGGAGCCGATCCGGCAGCCGGGGCAGCGCCGGGTGGGCCCGGAGCAAGCGCCTTCCTCCGCCTCGCCGCCTGGAGCGTGGGCGCTGCGCGTTTGAGCCGGTGTTCGTGGGCAGCAGATGCGCTGAGCTCTGGGTGGAACCGCTGCAGCTCCTCCGGTGGTCAGTGGGAGCATGCCCATGTGCTCGGGTGGGATTAGGCTCCARCTGGGACCGAGGGGGCTGTTATGCAAAGAAAAACTAGTTTTCATTTTGCTCTGTGAAAGGGAGGATGTGGCTGGTACTGCTGGGTCCTGGGTGCTGCTGTGGAAGATGTCGTGCATTGACCCAGGACGCTGAGTCCTAGGATGATCTGTATTGGGCGTCTGACATCTGAATGCGTTGGGTTTTGTTCTGTTACTTGTTTTTTGTAACATTTTTCTACTGGGATACGTAAGCACGGGAGTTATGAAAGGCAGCACAGGGCTGGGCTGTCGCTGTGTGATTTCCCTGGCTGCTCCTTCGTGCTTGAGCGCCGGGCTGGCTGCCCTGGGCCGTGGCCGAGTCCGGAGGCCGGGCTGCCCATGTCCCCGCCTGACACGGAGCCTTCGCAAGGGAGCTGCGCCCTGGGCGCTCGCAGTACGTAAAGCAGCGGGTTTAAAAGTAGAGAACTGCAAGGCTGGTAAAGCTGGAGCCTGCCTGGGTCTGACAGTGATGCTGAAGAAGCTGGAAAGACGTTGCAGCTGGCTGAGGAAATTCCTGACCTGAAAATGGCTCAGGTTGGTGAGAATTTTGGCAGGCATCAGAGGGGGAGGCCACATGTGAGCAGGGGGTCGGTCTGGTTGACCTCCAGAAGTCACATACCTGCTAAATTATCTTGTGAGCCCATGAAATGTCATTGTGCTCTGGTTGTTCCTACACTCTTCCTAAACATCTGGGTTTGGGTGTTGTCAGAGATAGGATATAGGACTAGCTGCACATTTGGTCTCACTTTCCTATTGTGGCCAAGCTCRTGTTCCTTTTCTGTTCTCTAAGGATGCAATTAGATCCTTATCACCAGCTTTTGTTTCCTGAATTTGCCTTGCTTGAGTGAACACAAATATTTTTATTCTTGATAAACTGAATGGCAACCACAAAATATTTCCTCATTTTCAATACAAAACCATATGGAGTGCCTAYTACAGCAGTAGCTGATTAACAGCAAAAGCAGCTTGAATATCTTTAAGCAGATCATTACTATGTCCAAAGTTCTCTCTTTATGGGTAGTGACTTTTATTTTTCTGTCTGTTGCTACAGTATACACATTTTCCTTGTAGCAGAGTGGGAAGAGGAACTAACATAAATAGTTTGAAGTGGGTGGTCTCAATCCTGCAAATCCCTAAGCAGCAKCAGAAACTCTACTCACATGAAAAGTGCAGTATTAAAAAAGTGTAAAAAATAGAAAATAGCAAGATATGTTCAAATTCATTTGCTAGCTGAGAGCCTAATGTTGACAAAAATAGGATAAGAAAGTGCTATAAAAAAAAMCCCAAAGAAATGATTGTGATGTCTTCTCTGTAACTTTTTTTTCTTTATACATGTGCATAGAGAAGTAAAAATGAAATAAATAGTAGATATTCTTTGGAATTAACTACAGTCTGTGTTGTCTGCTTCTGATAYCATTGGTTTATGTTATCAGAGGCCATTCTGTTGTCAAATCACAGAATATAGGATTTGTTTTCTGGAAGGTTGAGATTTGGGAAGCTATTACACTAGGGTATCTTTATTTAACATTTTTATAGRTATTTGGACTCAGTTGTGTGTTTTGTCACTGGAAAGTTAGTCAATACTGTGGTTGATTAAGATGTCAAGGGTAAATGTGAGTTAAAGTGTGGCTGTTAGAAAGAGAGGGAGTAAGAAGAGAAAGAAGGGCACTTTGAAGTGTGTTCCCTTTGAAGCACAGGGTGTTCCTGATTTATTTTTCTTAAAATTTTGACCAGTTAGGGAGGAAGAAGCTTTGTTGTTAGTAGGAGGTAGGAATGAAAGATACTTATGCAAAAATCTTAATGCTTTTACTCACTAGAAAGAATGGTATATTTGGAATATTTATTAGTTTCGTAAATAACAGCCTTCTTCTCTCTTCTTGTCATTCATTTCCTTTCTTTGAGTTCTCATGAACAGTTTAGTAATTTAAGTAGGAAAACAGGAAAATGTAGGTGCCTTTCAGCTCGATCCTACACGCTGTTGGGGCTGAGATCGAGGGCTCTGTGGCCGTCCTTTGGTGAGGGAAGTTGATACGTGCTGAGATATAGTTTGCCTTGGCCCTTCTCATGGAGAGTGCGTTGGGACCCTTGGGCTGTAGTTCAGGTGCTCCCCTTCATGGGCCGGTGCTTTTGTGCAAACCCGTTTGCACTAGTGGAGTTTAATTAATAAGCCAGCCCGAACAGGAAGAGCTGCATCACAGGAATGTGTTCTGGTTTTCCGGCTTTGCCACGGAGCGGGGAAACAGGACTTCCCTCTCCCACCGAGGAATGGGGAAGAAAACTTGAGATAGCAAATCAAGCAGAAAAGTTTGGGCTGGGAGGAGCCTCCGGAGGCCCTCTGATCCCCTCACCCTGCCCCCCGCTCACAGCAGAGCTGGCTTCAGAGTTGGATCAAGTTGCTCCGGGACCCGATGAAAGGATGTTTATCAGTTCTCCCGCGTGAGTGAAGACATGTGTGAGCTCAAGTGCAGAACAAGGCAGGTCACCTGCGAGCAGGGAGCTTTTCAGAKGCTTTCATGATTTAGTGGGAACTCAACGTTTACAGTCGACACATAATCAGCAACCCAATTATTTTACTAGATTGCAAGTACTTAGAATAACAGTAAGGAGTGAATCAATAGCTGAATTAACAAGCCTCTCCAAATTGCACAATATTTTCCAGCTTCTTGTCATATGATACTTTCAAATGGCCATAAATAAGCCTACTCCCAAACTATTCATGGTTACAAATCACCATCACTGCCAACTGGAAGATGTAAGGTAAAAGACTCAAATAACTTTAGAGACTGTTAATCCTCATTATCTGTGATCATAAATGTTGAGGTAGGTGACAACACCCAGCTTTTAATCATCAGCGTGCAAAGTGTGTCAACAAAATTATGCTGAGTATGATTTCTGCTGAACCCTCATGTACCTTTCAACCCTAGAGCAGTCCCACTGGTGTCTTCTGTGAGACTATTAAACGGTGGAAATGAGGCATGCAGAGCGGTGTCAGATGCTCAGCACGGCGCTGGATCAAGCCTAAGATACACAAGTCACTACAGGATCAGGGTCTATGTTTGCCTTTGGCTTCTGGCAAGGCATATCTCATAAGAAAATCCGTAATAGACAAAAAGTTGAAGGGAAGGTGAGGGCTGTTTCATGTTTCCTTCCAAATATCTAGAAAGATCTTTCGGATATTTTTTCCTTTTTTCTTGCCTGCTTAAAGTTACTTTTTAGTTTTTCTTTTCTTTTTTTTTTATATGAAGCAAAATTCTTTTGTACAGGCTCCAGCTCGCTGACTGCAGAAGGAGTTTAGCCTAAGGGATGGTGCATTGAAAGCAGTAAGGAAACTTAAGCAACGTCAGAACATATTTGAGTTTCCTGGAGTGCTTGTTTGATAATCTTTGAGTGCCTGCTGGGTGTGGAGAACTTTTTCGGCTGCCTCATTTGCTTGAAATTAGGTATCTCTTTCCCCACACACTGGAAATGACACCATCCCTTTCTTCTCTATGATTTCGACAGGGAAATTTTATTTTGTACTTCATTCAGAGTTTGTTGTCATAGGTCAAAAAAAATTGACAAACTCTTCTTCAAGTCATATCAGTATAATTATAGTCTGTATGTTTTTCTGGTTTGAGAAATGTATGACCTGGGGGCATGGGGCCTCTCTTGTTAAGCACTAAACTGTTGCCAAGATAACAAATCAGTAATCCTAGGGTGCCGCTGGCCTGTTTCAGGCCTGTTATCTCATAAATCACCCAAATAGCTAACCCAGGACTATTCTGCACCATTAGAAGGTGGGCAGTGCCYGTTTCACGTGTTGCAGGTTACTACTCCTCTCTTCCCATGGTCCTAAGGACATCTGCCCTTTTTTTTGCGTTTATGTCTTGTCTTTCTTTTCTGCTCCAGTTCACTTTTGACCTGGTCTCCTGCACAGCAACTGCTCTCCAAGCAACACTGTGCTTTATTCTGAGAGGTGGGATCCCCGCTAATTCCACAGACTGGCTTTGGCATTCATAGAAACACCCGTGGTGTGTGTGTTTATTTTTCTTTCTGTGTATGTTCCCCACTGTTCTGTGCCCAGTAGCTCTTTCTCAGAACGTTCCTACAAATAAGCTTATTTCTTGCAGAGGAGATGCCAGCGGAGCTCTCTTTCTCAGGAGCAGTGCTCTGATCCTCAGTGGTCTGRGACAGAGCTGTAAGGGGAGAAACTCGTGCCTCACTGCTGCGAGAAGCAGGTGTGGAAGTGGTTAACACAACCTGTTGCCGGGTCATTTCCTTGTACTGTCATTGTCAGACCACATCACAGTGCTGCTCTACATAATTTTCCTGCAGTCCTTTTGAAATTGCATTTTCAGCGCTCTCCTATCTCATTTTAGTTTGTGTTTTGTGGTATCCTACRGTTGATCTGTCAGCTTGTGGTTGACTGGTGTTTATCTTACTGGTGATGAAATGAAAGGATAAAACCATGTAAGAATTAGAAGTCTGGAAATTCCAATAGCAAAGCTACATTTCCAACTTTCTGAACTAATGTTCAGCATTGAAGAGAAACAAGTGAGAAAATGGGGACAATAACCTGATTTTGATAGCCTGATTCTCTGCTCCTCCCAGTGATGCTGGCTGTTGAGGTGACAATTTTCTCCAGAGATGGAGGGAAGCAACTTTTCYTCCTTGGTCCTGAAGTGCYGTTGTTACAGGGATGGAGTCAGAGAAGGGATACGACTCGATTGTGCTGAGTTCCTGCACGCTAGCAACTTCTTCCAGACTGAAGGCAATCTTTTCTCCTGCCGTGCTTCTGGGGCGATGTGCAGGGAGAAAGTCCTTGGTCTGTAACAGCCATTCTTGTTCTGTGACGCAATGAGTAAAACTGCAGTGTTTTGGTACTCTGGTGCTGCTGCATTCTTTGCAGGGAGGTGCCTGGGTGGGTTGCCTGTTGGGTGGACAACACGTATTGCATTCCAAGATACACTTGTGTAATGCTCTAACTTGCCCTCYTCCACTTTCAGTCCCTAGTAATGCTCTTAGCCAGTAGCACTTCTCTATTTGTCTTTTAGCTCTAAACAGTCCGTTYGGTGCTAATCCATATGGTGCATTCCTTATTTTAGTGCCTATCTTACTAAAAGAACCCTTATGTGCYCATTCCTGCTGCCTGGAGAAGCTCATCCTCCTTGGCAGTATGTGCTAGTGGAGATGGTTGTAACTCCAGAAATGCCTCAGAATGATGTTTTCCACAGCACAGAGTTTTGAAACACTTTCTGCTTGCTTTTGATAATATGTATTAAGATCTGATTAATATACTATATAAAGACCTGGTCATTGGACTGGTCAATAAATTCAGTGGCAGTTTTCCAAAGGAAAAGTAATGTGTTCTCTAGACCTAGCTCCTGTAGACACATGCACCATCCTTTTCTCTGTAAAAATTTTGGAAAGCAAAAATGCCGTCTAAAGCAAGAGTAGCAGTAGTGGAAAGATAGGACTTTCTTGAGTCCATCAGTAAAAAACAGCTTAGGGTCTCCAATGTCAAACCTAAATTAAAAAGTATTTTGTGTTTATTAGGAATCTTTCTTAATAGATTTTTCTTATTACAGCATTTAATTTGGATTTATTACTGACTCCATAGCTTTCTCAGGGATTGAAGAGAATGGGGCCAGACCCTTTTCAGTGGTGGCCAGCAACAGGACTAGAGGAAACGACCACAAGCAGATGCACCAGAAATTCCACAGGAACTTGAGAAAGAACTTCTTAACAGTGAGGGTGACAGAGCACTGGAACAGGCTGCCCAGAGAGGTGGTGGAGTCTCCTTCTCTGGAGATCTTCAAAACCTGCTTGGATGCCACCCTGTGCCACATGCTCTAGGGGACCCTGCGTGTGCAGGGGGGTTGGACTAGATGATCTTCCAACCTTAATGATTCTATGATTTTTTCCCTGAACCCCTAGATTTTKGCTACACTAATCTGTTCTTGTCAAAACGTCTTTTTACCACTTATGGCAAGTGCCCTGGAATAATCGCTTAATAAAGTTTAATAAGGATTTTCTTTTCCCTAAAATTAAGCTCTTTTGTGAGTTAGAACACAAGATATCTATCTRTGCTGCAGGGCAGCAGCGAGGTATTATCAAAGAGCAAAATCCTGACGCAATATTTATCTACCCTAGCTTCAGTTGTCTGATGTGCACGGGGATATGTGTGARCACTCAGATATCCATGGTAGGCAGTGGTGGAGCAACTAGCCAATACAAGGGGGYATATCCAGCAAGATATTTAGTTAATAAGATGTAAATAATTACCTTAGGAATGAGCTGCAGTGCTGGTTAGACTCCACTGGTTGTGGTGTCTATGTTACTGCTGGACATAATGGAAACACAGACATCTAGTGTCAGTACTTACCCTGTAGGCATCTAAATTTCATGTGTGCTGAATTTTATCTCACTAATCCAGTCAATTGCTAAAGTCTTCTGGATTTCTGATTTTTTGCCACAGTTTATTGGGGCTGCAGTTAAGCCCTGACTTGTGATATATATATATACACATATATATATAKAGAGAGAGAGATTAAGTGGCTGTAGTTTAGCAACTGTGTGAGATAAATGGCTACATTAGGTGTGTTTTCAGTGGAAGCTTTCGCAGAATAAAAAATAATCGCTCAAAATATGATTGCATTTAATTATATCCTATAGGTGGCATTCTGGGGTTTTATTGGTGATTTTTTCTCATGTGTTCCTCCTGCACTCCCACTGCCCAGCTTTTGGAGGTTTGGGTGATTGGGRTATGCAAGAGCAGACCTTATGGCATTTGCAGAAGGATCTACATTCCATAAAAGCATTATATACTGAAGACTGGTTAGCTTACGTCGAGTAGGATCAGGGTTCACAGACTGCTGAAGCTGTGGCGCCTGTCCCAGCGGCTCTAGCGTTTTGGGCCAAGCTGCAAGCCTTGCACTCAGAATAACCGCAGTCCACTGCTTATTTGGGAACGTGTGCTGCTCCTGCGGTCCCTTCCTCTCAGTGAGGAGGCAGCGGTGCTTATCTCCTTGCATTTCCCTAAATGACATGCTAGAATTTAGTTACACAACTGAGCCATCTGTTTTCCCATCAGTTTCATCCAAATGTTTCTGATTTGTTTTATCGTTATTAGGTGACATTCTAAATAGCGGTGCTAACTGTTTCCTTCTGTGGTTTAGCACCGTGAGAAAATTATAATACATTCCCAAATCAAAATGTTTAGCCTTCRCAGCAAACATGCATTTTTAGTTACACGTTTTTGAAAGAAAAACACTTTTCTCTCAAAGAAGAAGAATATTTGAAAAATATTGCCACATTGTACAAGTGTACTTTATGTCACTTATGAAATATTCAGATACTAAACATAGGGTTTCACTAAGGCATTAGTATTCCAAATTTATTTTTTCGTCATTTGGTCAGCAAATGTGAATGTAGTAGGCATTGGTGGTTATTATCCTGCTAGGGAAAAGGTCTTAAAAATACAGCTTACTCTTTTTTTTTTTTTTTTTTTTTTTTTGAAAAGATTTTTTATTTTTTTAGAAATTTTTTTTTTTTTTTTTTTTTTTTTTTTTTTTTTTTTTTTTTTTTTTTTTGAGGAACGATTATAGACTGTTGAAAACAATCTTTTTTGTTCCAGCTTTTTAGAAGAATGACTTCATTTGTATTATTTAGTTCAACTCACCAAGGAATATGACCATCTTAGACTAGAAGTTTGCACAAAGATGGAGTGAGTAGGCACAACGGTTTATCTTTTTTAAGCATTTTAGAAAAAAAATGCTATCTCTGAGACAGTTTTAAAATAATTGTAATTATTTTTGTGGAGGCAAAAATAGCCTGAGCTATTTAGTAAATAAGATATTAACTTGGAAACTTTGAAACTTTTGTGAATCTTTTGACTAAAGTTGCTTTTTTGCGTGACTGTGTAGGAAATCACAGGAACATGATAAACATCAGGTATAGCCATGTCTTGTTTTACCCAGTATGGAGAGATAACAGCATAGTGGCACTTTCTTTCCTGCTGCACTGCGTGTATTATTTTGTCTATTCTGACATGAAGCATAAATGTCTGAGTGGTTTAATTCAAAATATGCTGCAAATGTTAATAAGCACATATTTTGTTGTATATTCTGGTAGTTCCCAGTCCTGTGCTATTTAAGTGTTTAGTACTATAGGATATTTTTAAGATWTGCTCCCTAGAAGTAAGTCATGTTTTGCTCAGTTTTGTCTAATTTGAAAAAAGACTATAACAATATTAGACTRTTGTGTCCTAGCAGGATCTTGGAGGTGTGCTGCTCCTTCTTTTGATTTACACTTGCCTGAGTTTTGAAGTCATTTGAAGGTGACCACATTGATCAAGGTGACTATAGAGGAGGTGTGCAAAGAGAAACTCGTCAAGGATGACAGAATGTCAGGTATAGCAGGAGCAAAGTCCCCATCCTGCTTGAGCAGAGAAGTGTGCATTTTGTGTAAAAGCTTTTTTTTTTCTTTTTCCTGTTCAGTTTGGCTGTATCTTCTAATGTAGAAGAAAGGTAGAATAACTTAACTTTCAGAAAAGAGTTTGGGCCCAGAAGTACAGAAAGGAACGTGCACCAAGCTTAGAGCAGTGAAGTGCTTTATGGAAATCAAGAAAGTCTGTCCTGCTATTTCCAGCATCTGAAAATTAATGTAGTTTGTACAAAGTTTGTATTTCAGTAATATGTGGTGTTTGTGAGGGAGATTGTAACGGCTCTTAAACCACTTCAAAGCACTAAATCCAGCTACTCCTGTCACTCCTCTGACTCCAGCAACTAGTTCAAAGGAAAGGAATCATACCCAAATAACCTGTGCAAGGCAGGGTTTGATACTTTAGATAAGGGAGRAGGAAAAGGAAGTTCTTGGGTGGCCGGGATGTTGTCCTTTCAATAGCGCTCTTTCCGATGCATTCATTTATTTATTTTAAGGCACTTGACCTTGGGATTTCTGTGCTTCACATTTGTAAGCAGGATTTGACAGATGTTATGGTGAAAATTGTAAAAGTRATTACGAGTTTGAGTGCATTCTACAGCTGTTTCACATATCCTATTTTGAGAGTGTAAAAAAATAAATAAAAAGGTTAGTTCATAATTAGAACGCTAGTTCTGATGTGAAATAGTCTAAGAAAAAGATCTGGAAGTGCAGTAGGTTTCTAGTTACCATAAGGAATTCAAATTAAACCTGAGGTAGGTTTTTGCTTTTGTTGAATATGTGCTCCAAAYATACCAATTTATAGAACTCAGGTGACAGATATGTATATTTTCTTTATCTCACAACCTGAAATGAATTATTTCCTAAATTGTGTCCATTTTTATAATTACTTTTGTTTATGATCKGATGGGATTTCATATTGTGTGGCTGTGGTTGAACATGCCATATATGATACAAGGAAAGTTATGGGAGGAGCTTTTGATTAAAGCAGTACATTCAAAATCGRTTTGTTATTTATTGACTTTTGAGTGGTTAATCAGTGGTTAAGTTAGTTGACAGAAGGTTGTACATACAAAACACGTGCACAGGTTTCACATGAAGATCCTCTTCACCGTTATTGGGATGGTGAAGCCGGGATAGGTTCGTTCTTTGATTAGTCRTAGTCTTTCATCTGACTCCTTTCATGTTCTTATCTGACTTGTCTCTCAAAGTTTCTTCTGTTGCTGGAGTGTCTTTCCCAGCATTGACGGCCCTGCATGTACAGAGCCTCAGGAATGTTTTAAGTGGAGACTGTAGAAAGACAAGTAGGATGAAGTAGGCAGAAGTGTGTTTGATGTCAACGATGTGGCTGGGTTTGTGATGAAAAGTAGTCAGTTAGGAGAAAAAGCTCCTGAAGATACAGAGTGATATTTGCACTGGTAGCTACTGTTACCCTGGACGTGATGAGATGAACCTTCTCTGCCCATGATGAGATGAACCTTCTCTGCCCACAGTACATCTTCACTCTGGTCAAACAGCAAAGCCCTCGTAGCCGTGGCTGTGTTTGCTCTCTCTGACGTGGCTGTGTTGGGTGCCAGTAACTTCAAAGCTAGACAAAAATGTTTGTTCCTTTGATGTTTGACGAAAATAAATGAAAGTGAAAATAAATGATTGAATTTCATAAACCATAAACACTGCTTTAAGTTTAAGCTTAATCTAAATATCAGCATAGGTTACAGATCATTTAAAATACAGCCTTTTTCTCTTGGCAGATACCGAGTGAGTTTCAGGCCTCGACACACGGTTGCATATAAGACCGTAACAGAGCTGGAATGGAGATGCTGCCCCGGGTACAGAGGTGCAGACTGCAAAGAAGGCCCAGAGAAGCCCAACAACGCTCGACAGCCCCCCAAACCAGCAAAAGCTGTTGTGAAGAAAGGCTTGGGTAACGTTTTATTTGAATTTTGGTATGCATGATCATGTCTAGTTTCTTCTCTTGTCATTTTAAAGTATAAGAACCATTATGGTTTAGGCTGTGCTAATGGAAGGTGCAAAAACCATATGCAGGACACTGCAGAGTTGAGAGGTTGTGATAGGGGGAATTTCATGAGGAATGGATTGGTGGGTGGCTGTAAATAGTACTTAGCTACCAGTGTTTCAGGAAAAACTTTGTGTTATGGTGGTTTGTTTTAAGAATCTACACTTTTTTTTGTGGTTTCCCAAATGCACAGCAAAAAGATACATKTGAGAGAAATTGTCACTAAGAAGAAAAAAAAAGGTACAAATTGCAATGATATATGATGCTTCCAATAGTACTTTATGATGTGATAGTATCTTGTTGAGTTAATGATCTTTCTGGCTTCTGAAGGGGTAACAGGAGGTGAGTTGCTGCACTCTTGTGCTTTTACTCAGTTGAACATCCTTCCTTTTGAAGAATTTTTTCACCTCTCAGATTTGTGTTGCATAGAGTGCTTGATCAGTTTTCCACTTGCAGTTTTTGTGTGGGATGAATTGGAACTGCAGAGATGGTTCTAAAACAGTCGTAAGGAGTCTACAGAAGCTTTAGAAATAGACCCTTCCCATGTTTTTTAGCTCACCTAAAGTMTTACTTCCCATAGATGGTAAGAAAATGTTGTGGTATCTGTACATGACTGGCACACTGTTTATATCTAAACATTTTTTGTGATCTGAATAAAATCCTGTAAGAACTCAACTGCAATGCAAAATAGGCAAGTGTCTATGCCATGGCTGCGACTACAGTAGCTCCGAGGTGTGTGTGTGTGAGTGTGAGTGTGTATTTATTAAGTCAACACAGGTCTCACTGTCCATCCTGAATAGTAATGTTGTGACTTCCTAAGGTCTTCTTAGTGTCTTCAAGCTGAAATCCAGTTTAAGAAAGCTTCCAGCTACATCTCCCTCAAACACTGTCCCAGTATTGCTCTCTAGCGTGTATCTAGCATTCATAGCTAGATACACCAGTGGTAATTTATTTTCCCAGAAAATGAAACTATTAACAACACTCCAACATAATTTAGTTGTAATCTGAACCAAGACTATTCTTATCCTGATCTGCTTGCATGACATTCGAGATAGCCCTTCTAATGCCAGARGCTTGTGTCTCTTTTCTGACCTAGCTAAAGATGTGTATGTGTTTCTTTGCTTCTGCTTCTCAATGGCATTTGTTTTGCCTTTATTTGTATTTGCAATAGCATCTCTTAACTGTGCAAAGCTCTCTGATTTATAAACCGAACAAAAGATAGCATGCAAAATCAAAATTAGGATAATACCTGACATATGGAGTTTATCCACTTGTACACAATGGCAAATTTTACTCCTATGTATATAGGAGTATTTATGCATAAAAATGTTCATATGGGTGTACACATTAAAATGACATTAAAGTTGGTTAAACTAAACAGTAATTTGTTTAATCTGCTTTGTAAGAAGTGTAATTTATATTAGATCATGATTTCACAACACACTCAGTATTTTGACTTAATAGTGCCATGTTACTGAGTCAGAGAGTCCTTGAAAATAGGTCTGGAGAGATTTTACAAGGCCAGTTTACCCATCCTGTATGGTAGGATCAGCCGTATCTGCTGTGCTCCTTGCAAATGTTTGCCTGTCCTCCAGTGGTGGGGCTGCTGCTGCTCCTGTGCACTAYGTCCTCTGATCTTTCACTTTCTACATCTCACCTTCCTAGCTTCACCTGCACAGCCAAGGCGCTGGCAGTGAAAATTGGATTGAAAGGGTGGTTGCAACCTTAATAACTGATTATTAAGTTAATTTAAAATTAAATTTCAGGCAGAARTCTGCTGTTTGCTTTTTTGTTTTGGTTTTCATTTAAAGGAGGTAGTGCCAGTGCTGTTATAATTTGATCATCTCGGRTGTGCAAAGCTTATGCTTTTATACGTATTTGTTTAAATACCTCTGAAAGAATCAGGTATTTTTAGAACAAGTGTGGTAATTGTAGTGTCCTTAAGAACCCAGTCCAGTATATGTGTTTTTACACCAGTTCAGCAAAATATTGGAGCACCAACCTGCTTTATACATGTAAATGATGGCTGCTGAAGTCTTTAATGGGAATTCAGGAGCAGAACATGTTAAATTATTGCTTATAAAGATACAGTAGCTCTGAAACAAGTAAACTGTGTTGTTTAAGGATATATAATGACTTATATATGCTGTAACTTGGATTCATATTTGAATAGGGAGGGTTTCTGCTTGTTTGTTTATTACTTGCCATTGTAGTATCTTGTCAGAAATTGGCCAGTATTCTAAAACTTTATTTTGGAATTACTTGATAAACCAAGAAAACAAGAATAGAAGAAAAAAAAAAAAAGAAAGATGAGCATTATACATTTCAAAGCATTATTTGACTTTAACTRAAAATAAAATTACCCTCAGCTGACTAAAATGGATACCATTAAGAATATTAATATCCAGATTTTTGTGTTATTTCTTTGAAACAGATGCAGAGCCAACACAAGCACCAGAACCTCCACCATATGAGAAGAAAATGCAGTTTATTGAGGAAGAGTTATTCAGGCTTACACGATCAGTTCTTGATCTTCAGTCCTCCTTGGCAGGTGTGAATGAAAACCTAAAGCTGACAGTGCAAGAAGATGCTAGTAAGATGCTGGTCACTTGGCTGAACAACCTTTATGACCGCCCAGGGCCTGATAGTGCAGTGGGTGGTGAAACAGACACTATTCGTCTGCCTGGACTTTTCAATGGTAGAGACCAAAAAGACCCTTTTATTGATTTTGAAATGGAAGATATCAAGGCTGAGCTTGCTGAGGTCAAAGAAACTTTGAAGATCAAGAATGACCAGCTGGAAGAATTGAATGGAAAAGTAAAAGGTTATGAAGGACAGTTGAAACAACTGCAGGAGGCAGCACAGGGACCTACAATAACACTGCCGAGTGACAACATATACAAGGACTATATAGACTCAAAATTTGAGTCACTGAGACAGGAAGTACTGGACGGATTTGAAAAAAAAATGGCAGATCTGAAGAACTCCTGTGAATACAAACTTCAGGATATCCAGCAGCAATGTGATGACAATGAAAATAACTGTTTAGGAATAATTGATGTTATAAAAGGAAAGGAAAATGATTTGAGGAAAGAAATAAATACTCTTCGAACTCAGATTCCATCAAACCAGTCCAGCTGTTGCAAAGAGGGTAGTAGAAATGACTATGACCAATGGATAAAAGATTTAGACAGGAAGATTGATAGAGTTGCAGAAGCACACAGGATCTTGAATGTCAGAATAGATAATGAAATCAGTCGATTGACAACTCCAGATTTAGAAGACATGTTTGGTGAGAGACTGGAGGAACTAGATGCAAGGATGAATATTACAGAGCGAAATGCTGAGGAACACTGCTTCTACATTGAAGAAACTCTCCGAGGCACTATAGCTGCTGAAGTAGACGAATTGAGAGACTTGTTTGACCAAAAGCTACGGGCGGTGGAAGATAGACTTGGTGGCACTATTTTAGAGATTGCTAATACCACAGACCCAGATGGAATATATATGAGCCCTGGACCTATCCTACCCAGTGACTCTGGGTTTGTAAGTGAACAATTTACTGCAGAGATGAATCTCCTGAGGAACAAATTACTGTCTCTTGAACACCTTTGTGGGCAGAAATGCCAGTCTGTACCACAAGGTACACAGGACCTGCATAAAGAGATAGAAAACTGTAGCAACAAATACAACRACTTGCTTTTGAAAACACAGGACAATTCTGTTGTTCTGCAGTCTTTAAATAGCTCTTTAAATGAGAAACTTAACTTAATTAAGGGTAACCAACGTGACATCCAGAAAATGCAGAGGGACTTGCGTGTGTTCCGGTATAGTCTGAGTGTCATGGATAAAGATATGAAAAATCTCCAAGGCGGCTTAAGTGACTGCAGGGAGCARCTTCTGGGTGTCAATTCTACCTGTAGAAAAACACAGCGGGGCGTCTCTCGAAAAATCGATCAAATGCAGAGGACACTTGCAAATCAAACTGCTCATGCTAACGATAATTGCTGCATTGATGTGAAAGAGAGACTGGAGCAGTTAAATGACCAAGTCTTGAATGACCTCAGCAAGTGTAAGGAGAAGACCCAGGGTATCCAGGAGGGTGTTTCAGATGTGGATAGCAGAGTCTCCCGTGTTGAAAAAGTTTGTGGCAAGCTGGACTCCGTCTCGGGTAGCCTGCAGAGGATAAAAGAAGGTCTGAACAAGCACGTGAGCAGCTTATGGAACTGCATCCGYGAGATGAATGGAACCATAACCTCCCATTCCAGAGATATTTCTGGCCTCAAAAATTCTGTCCGACAGTTTTACAGTCAGGTCTCTAAAATCACCACAGACATTGAAGACATGATGAAAACTCAGCCTGGCACAAGTAAGGTTTTTTTTTCCCTTTTTTAATGCCGCCTTTGTTTTCTGCTAGTGTTTTTTGAATCACTTGCAGTGGAGCTGAGCAAGAGAGGAAAAATTAATTAAAAAAAATTCTCTAATTTTGGCTTTCTGCTCTAGAAAGGTATAGATGACTGTCTACTATTAAAAGTATTTCAAAAAAGAAGGGTGAAGGAAAAAATAGTATTTTTGGATTGTGAATTTAAAATGAGTTTTAAATAATAATTATCTGTGGACATTATTCAAGTTAATTATCTTTGATTTCCTTCTGTTTACTTTCTKTTGCTGTGTGAATTTTTTTCTGATTTTTCAGGGGGATTGAAAGGTTAATGGAGAAAACTGAAGTAAAAGGAATCCAAATTTATGATAATGACTGTTTCTATAAGATTAGCCCTCTAAATTTTGTTCTTAATKAATGAATGAATGATTATAATTTAGCACCTACTCTTTAATTGAGGGTTTTCATTAACAGGCTCTTGGCAAATCTTGGTGTWGCGAATTAAGATTTCTCCTGCACATCTTTGCCAGAGGTTTGTATTCCCACCACATAGTTGGCAACATTTCACACCCCAACTGAGAACGTTTTCACACGGCAGCCACTTAACGTGTTCACCCAAATCTACCTTTTAAGGTTTAAGGTCTGCATTAGCGCTCCAGGGAAGCAGAGGCGCTTTCTCTTTGGCTCGCACTGCTRGGAGATGGTAACGCTCTTTAGCAGGACAGGGACATAGAGACACCGGTGGCCCTTGCCGTGATGGTGCAGGGGCCTCCTCAGGTGCCACTCAGTCCCCTCTGATGAGACTTTTTTGAAAGGGCCCGGCTTTATTGGAAGGAAGATGGATTCCTATTTCTCTTACTGGGACAGAAAGACATAGGAAATAGAGGTTGAAATTGAATTTCAGTTGAAATTGAAATTCAGCTTGAAATTGAACTCTTCAGTTAGTTGTGAAACACAGAATATGCTTCTATTCTAAATTCTGTATACTCATGAGATAAATTTGACATAACAAGAATTACTGTCTCAAAAGAGTGCTAGATTTCTCTTGCTGGAAAGAACATCACAGACTTTGGTTTCTTTTAGTTTGACATTTTATTCCTTTAAGAATAGTCTATTAAAGAGGCGAAGTTTTGGGCTGGCCAGCCCTGTGCTGATTCCTGGATGCAGTTGGGAAGAATCCGCTTTTAAAGGGCAGCATGAATTCTGTTGTTAAGAGAGCAGCRGGAAAGAGGCCAGTTTCTGTGATTGGCCCCAGATCAGAAAAAGCGGCGCCGAGTGAAAAGCTTGTGGGTTGCTGCAGCTGCCGCGGGCGGAGGGAGATCTGATACATTGCTGTGAGGGGTCCTGCTTCAGCAAAGAAGTCGTGTTACTTGAAGGGTCTGAAAATTATTTCTGAGTGGAAGAAAATACTTCGCACTCCGAGGCAGAGGCCTGAAAGCCAATGATAGATGTGTTTGCTTTGTGTAGTTAATTGTTAAAACGCAACATGTTGCAGTACTTGACATAAAATCCTTCTGAGCTAAGAGGCTTTTATATTAAATTAACAAACAAACAAACAGCAAAACCAGCATTTCTCTTCCTTTAAGAGAATTGAATGGGAACGGAGYAAATCCATAATTCTCAGACATTTCCTTTGGAGAAATCTTGACTCTGCTCAAGGTTAGGACTTCACCCCTAGAGCCTGAAAAAAACAGACCCATTAAAATGCARTATAATGTATTTACGTAATCCTATTTCCCATCCATCTCACCCTCAAAAATATTGCACCAGGGACTGATACTGGGGAGGGAGCCAAAGTACACAGCGTAATCTTCCCCCTGCTACTCAAAGCAGGTGTCCGAGCAGCCCCTCGGACGGTGTTTGTCAGCCCCTGCTACAGCACCGCAGAGCCAGAGCGTGCCTGGGTTTCCACGGCATCATTTGGTGTCACGGCACAGCTCTCCATCCACCATTGGCTTTTAGGAACCTCGGGAAAAGTCTCCACTGTTGGATGCCAGATACACAAGTATTCACTGAGCTCCGTGTTCTGCTCGAGAGTCCCCCTGGCCTCCGAAGGATTCATAACGCGCATACTTAGGTCCCWGAATGTTTCCAATTACAATAACACTGTCTAGCAGAGCAGCCTGAGTAGGTTTTGAGAGTTGGAGTTCCAGGAAGCTTTTGGCAAGATCACCTTTTTGTGGAAGTAGCTTGGGAACCCCTTTCTGTGTGTCGGGTAGGGCTCGCTCTGTCTGTGTGTCCTGCTTGGGGTCAGTGTTACTGGTGCACCAAAGGCCTGTCCTTGGCTGTGAGAGTTGTGTCCAAGATTTAAATTAATGATCCACGTGGCTGCAGCATCTTCCCCAGCACCTGTGTTATCTGAAATGTAGGCTTTTGATTTGGCTCTAGCTCAGTGGTGGGTTTCAGAGGAACCGTTTGCCAACATATCGTAGCATTCACATGAGGTCATTTGAYCTGGGGAGGGCTGTAGCAGAAACAAGGTACTGCTTACACAGTTGTATGGAGGCAGTAAAGCAAGGAGATACTGCAGGAATTAAAATACAGAATTTTAGCAAGCAGTCCAAGTCTGACATACTGTAAACCTGAGCACAGTCAGAAGATCCTGAAGTCAGGAATGTGGCTGTATTTTCCTCAGATTTTATTATGAAGGGATTTTGGATCTGAGATAAGTGACTCAGTCCAAACTCGAATGATGGGTTAGTGAACAATTCTATGTCAGATACAAACCTAGAGGTCAAAACCTTATTTTATTACTTAGATGAAGGTAATGCAACTTCTTTCATCATTAAATAAGGTGGCAGTGTTACCTGTAAAAGTTCCTATATAATTGCCTGCCTGTTCATGTCATCTGAGAGCAGGAGAGTGGATAGTGGAGAATATTCTCTGTGACTGGATAACTTACGTCTCCAGTTATACTGATGACGATAAACAGAGCAGTGAGGAGACAGCTGCTGAAGATAGTGTCGTGGTTTTCAGCTACACAATGATCTAACGCTGCTGTTTGTTTGCTTGTCCAGCTTTTCTTTGTTACAGCAGGAAAGATATCTGTTTTGTAAGCTCCTTGGCAAAGCTTCAGCGGGCCCAGCTAAACGCACCCCAAGCTTCATCAGGGATTCATTCTTTCTCATTGCTTCCCTGAATTGAAAACACATGTTATGTAACTCAGTGTCGAGATAGGGTGGCTCCAGTGTTATCGTCTTTGTCTAGTGATTTATTAGTAGTTTGTCAGTAGAAGAGACCAAAAAGGTAAGCAGAAGTAGCYGATCAGATCCCTCTCAACTCAGACACACACTTGATTATTGGCACTTTAATATAAGCTGTATGTAGATATAGTGGATATATTGGAATTTCTTTTATTTTGAGAGAAAAAAGGATACCGATGTTGCGTGCAAGGAASCAATTTGCATGGGATACAGGGTTCAAGATTTTCATTGTTAGAAAAATGAGCATATCTTCTTCATTTTCTCTGTGTCTGCCCAAGTCATTGCCTTAATAAAACACAGTTTAAGYGACAAGAGAAATGGCAAGTACAAACATACCAAGGTAAGAGAATATTAAGCCAATATCTGGTTTGAGGGAGCTTAATCAAAAGATTTCATTTGAATAACAGCAGGTCTAAATCTATGTACTGTGGACAGAAGACATCTCATTGAGATAAATAGAACAAGTCTGCTGGACTGAAGAAYGAACTAAACTCTTCCCTTTCATGCTCTAGGTCTCCTTCAGAATATTTTTATATGATTTTTAATTCTGGTATGCTTACAAAAGTAATTCCAATGTTGGTCTGCAGGGAGCGAACGTTTCATTTTGTAGTCCTGTGTCTTGTGGGTAGGRTTTCTTAGAAACTTTCAGTCCACCTCCGTGGTGTGTAGCTTGTCCAAGTTTCAGTTCTCGTGATGTTTCAGATCAGCCAGCAAACARAGCAGCTTCATTCTCAGTGCTGAGGCTTGGGCCAGTGGTCTCCACACTGGATCACAGCAAACATCTCTGCAGTGACCAGTAGCTTCAGGTCCATCTGCAAGAATACAGTGGTCCAGAAACCGTCACTTCCATCTGTATGTCTAAAGATGTATTTCAGTCATAAAATGCAGCTAAAATAAGCAGTTCTGATTTACAAAGGTTTCTTTTTTAATATGGTCTCTGGAACAGGCATTTAGACGGGTTCGTTCTTTTAAATTACGTATGAAAGTTTTATCATTGTATCTGCTGRAATAATTTGTAAATTTCTATTCCTAATTTAGACATAAGTCAATCTCACACTTAGGAGGACTTTTAATCCTTAGCTTTCCTCTAGAGCTACATTTTTATGAATATGTTGTAATTCCCATACAGAGGTTTGTACTGGACCAGATATACAAATGTAACCATGTCAGCAGTGTTCAACACTGACATCAGATCCATTGGCTGCCCTAYTGGAAAAGTTCTTTAATGGTATCTCTTCCCTTCAGACAATAAGGATCTTTCTGGTAAATTTTATTCTAGGGTTCTGCCTTTATTGWCAGAAAATATTTGTAATGGAGGTACTTGGAATTTAAGTTTCTTTGCTTTTCAAAGTAGGGGAAAAAATCTCTAACTCAGTGTTCATTTACTCCTTTTTTATTTTATTTTTTTTTCCTTCCATGGGAGCCTTTTTCTTTTTTATCGTCATGCCAGAAGATCAGATAYGACTGAGAGCTATGGGAGGAAGAGGAGGCCAAAAGAATTAAAACCAATAGCAGCATAGACAGCATGAAACCAAGCCGAAGGCAGTGGCAGGGGAAGCAGGMCWGCAGAGCCAACGCTGTGAGCACAGTCAGGGCTATAGTTGGTGAATGGCCCAGGTTATTTCTGCTGCTGTTTGTCCTGACTGCTGGAGACTCTCCAGGGTGTCTTCACTGCATGCTCTGTGCCACGCTCTGAGGAAGAGGGAAAGAAGAGGGAAATGTGTAGGGAACAGAGTTTCTCCAACGCAGTCCTTGATCCGAGGGGGAAAATGGCCTTGCATCAWGACCTGTGTTATTTTACAGGATTTGTTTGACATAAATTGCACAAAGCTATCTCGTGCTGTTCTGGGTGAATAATTCYGTATCTTCCCTCTTCTTCACACCCTTCAAGGGCAGGCAGAAGCACCGCGGCCGCCCCTGCCCCCGAGACGCCCCGTGCAGCCGCAGCCCGGCATTTCGCTGCTGCCGTCGTGGCCCAGAGCGCAGCCGCCGYGGCAGAGGATCCCGCTGCATCCGAGGGCTCCCCCGCGCCCGCCGCTGCCCGGCTCCGCGCTGGTGCCGCTGCTGCCGGGAACCACCGGGATCATCCTGGAGACGGGAGAGGCAGGGCCTCCGGGCACCGTGGCCATGTCCGGGAGAGGACGCCTCGGGAGCGTGGACGGTCAGGCTGGTCACAGCACCATGCCCTCTGCTGAGGGCTATGCCGGAGCACCAGGTGAGAGGGTTGAATTAAACCCAACCCGAGGGTGGCYGCAAACGGTGTCCCGGGTCTTGCTACGGGGTGGAACCGAGCTCTGTTGTGCTCTGCCAGGCGCCTCTGCCTCTGGYGGACACCCCTTCTGGCTGCTACAGTTTGGAATAGGCAGCGGTCYCTTGCAAAGGGCCCTTCGCAGCCTCCAGCTGGCTACAGAAACGGGCAACACATTCAGTGCCAGCTTTGCTGCCTTCGCCAAGGCTGCACAAAGCAGGAGGTCAACAGAGCCCGTGTAGAATCCTCGCTGACCGCAACAGTCTTGGCCACTAGGGAAATTTAAATCGTCTCTTCTTACCGTGGTACTCACAGGAAACTTAGTATGTTGTAATACGAGTTTGGTTTGCTGTGCCATGACCACTCCAGATTAACACTAATTTGGGCATTATCTTGTAACAAAAGTCTTTTTTTTTAAAGAGGTCTGCACTGCTATTTTACCCTAATGTACTCCATTATGTCCTGTGTAACACGTGCTACTTTTGCTTTGTAGGATATCCAAAGTTATCTCCTCCTACCACAGACTCACAAGGTAAGGTAGTTGTATTTTCACACAGATATCTAATGTTTGTTTTGATCCCTCGAAAATCATGGCTGAGAGAACAAGGTGTTTTTAGTATTTAGGCTTGGAAAAAAAWCTAGTTTTTGCTAAACCTAGGCATCAAAGCACAGTCTGTGTCCTTTGAAATTATGGTGGGGTTCTTTTTGAGATTTGAAGAAATAATTTTTGGGGGGATTACTGTTACTTTTTTAAAAATAAAACAAGGGATTTGTATTTTGCAAATGTCAGGAGTCTTTTTATATGCAAATATTTAAATAATTCAGATTATTTTAGTATTACTTCAGTAAAAAAATTAAAAGGCCAAAACTAAGATCTTGAAGCACTCTAGTACCTGAGCTGGTAAATTACTTGTTCCTGTTCGTGGGAGTTTCAGGCTATGTTGGAGTCATGKCAGGAATAGGATATTGACTTCAATGAAACTGAGAGTGCCCCTGCTGTCAACCCCAGTTTAAACAGATCTAAAATGGAGTTTGTTGGATTTTTCATTTGTTTTTAATTCTRTTAATATCACAATTCACTCATATATTTAAATGAAAARCAGCTATAAATCTTGTGTGGGACTAGTTAGCCTTGATAAATAGGTTTATTGGCTGGTACCTGCCCACAACCTCATACTCAAGATATTATCAAAACCTGGGGAATGGTATTCTGTATCAAAGTSGATATTCCCACACTCTTCAAAAAGAATGATTTCATTTAATTTTGCTTGAGGAATATCAGAAAGATGAAAACAGAACAGTAATTTTTTATGACAACCAAAAAYATGCCTTGGGAGTTTGTTTGATAGCCTAACAAAGACAGGCACAGGTCGTGAAGACTGATCTGGGAATTGGCAAGAAAAGTCTTAGAGATTTCATACTATATTCTGATATTTGCACTTACTAATTAAAAATCACAGCCTTCAAGCAGTGTTAGCATTTGAGGGTTGTGGTGGTGAGAACAAGAAGCAGTAGGCTAGGCTTCTGGAAAAGGATGAGACGTAAAGAAAATATTCATTTATCTTAATGCCAACAAAGCCAATATAAATGTCTAGATTCCTGTGATATATTTCCTGGGGGATTTCTTTTCTTCCTCTTTATCTATTGCAATTTATAGGCAACGCTAATTTAATAAGTTTATGCTAAGGCTTTGTGCACCACAGTAGTGTGTAGTGCAGTGGGAGGCAGGGTGTGGTGACCAGGGTGTGCTTGTGTTGCTTGTTGTAAGAACTTGTTGTAAGAAATGAGGATCAGCCTGAGGCCTGGAGAGAGGCAGTTACCCAAGGAGCCCCTTTTCCTGGTCAGAGGCACTAAAGACATATATAAATAAGAGATACCTCTTATTTAGCTCATAAAGTACCCCCCAAAATGCCTGGCAAACTCAGATGTCAGATACAATAAAAGAAATTGGAGGTAAGTGTACTCCAGTGGACACCAGTTATCCCTGGCCATTAGGGCCATGACTCCCCATGAGGAGCGGCTAAAGAGCATTTTTGAGGCAGGGATCAGCAGCTAAAGGCATGGTGAAAATTAACAGTTGAGGACAGGAAGGTTTTCCTCTCACTGGAGGAAGAATTTAGGGTTARATAAGAGATCAGTAGATTCTTAATACCAACTGGAGCAAGACCACAGTTTATAATGTCTCTGTGWGTSWWSACACAGTGCATTTTGTGGTATTGAATATTTCATTTGAAAGAATATCAGACCTCCTTGTGCTGTACTTCTAAAATAAGAAGTCTGTATTATTTCATTGGCCTTCTAAATACTCTCTTTCATTTCTGTTTCTGAATAGCTTCTGTTGTGTGAGGGTGTTTCTGAGGAGGAAGTTAAGGACTCCAGAGCTGTCCTCTGGGATTAAACTAGCCTGCTTTAATCCTGTCCTTGAACACTAGCGCCCACTTTGCGTATTTTCTGTACCAAATAATATCTTCTAAGCTTTTCAGATTCATTAGTTATCCATTTGTGTGCATCTTGCAGCATAACTTTCAGTTGCAGTCAAAGTTGTGTTTTGCTGCTGTTTGCCAGCTAAATGCCTAAAAACATATCGAAGGCCTGAGTAGGAGACAGGTCTTCTGAGGTAGGAACAGGTAGGTAGTAATATTTATCAGCAGAAGGCCCAGCAGAAGGTCTGTTACCAACAGACTCGGGAGAAGAGTAGCGTGGCCCTAAGGCTGTAACTTGACAGTGCACCGCGCGAGTCGACGTCCATGCGAGAACCGGGGCGGCCTTGGCAGAGCCTGCGCTGAGCTCCTGGACACGGACGGTGCCCAGGGYGGCAGCGAGCAGAGGCCCCACGTGTCTCTGGAAGACGAGGCCGTTGCGGTTACGCTCAGGAGTTAAAAAAAGGCAGGCAAGGGTGGAGGCATTTAAAGCTGGTGATATTTTTCATCCTGTTCCTTTTCACGTAAAGGTGAAAAAATATGTGTTTTTTACTCACAGAAACTGTAAAACTAGCTAAATATTTTATTTTAGAATAGGAGTTGAGTATTTCATGAGACTTTTGGCTGTCTAGCATTCCGTCATGGAAACTATGTGTCATTCCTAGCTGTTAAGTCCTTKAAATCATTCCTCCTGATGTCTGTATCTCCACAAGAGCAGCGGCTGATGGGGGTTGCTCCCCATCTTGCCCCTTACCTGCAGAAATCTTTGATCTTTGYGTGAAGAAACATGTTGCAGGTGGGAACACGTATGGGAATCTCTCTCTACCAAGGCCTCTCTCTACCAAGGGCTGCAGAAGTGCCGCTGCTGGGAGCTCTTGGTAGGACTTGTAGAAAGGCACCGTTCCAGCTAGAAACATGGAGATGGACAAGAGCATAGATATGTCCTTYGCACGACTCCCTCTGGTGCCCACTRAATCAATCTCCAGGGAATTTAAGAGGCGGTTCATGTTTCTATTTCGGACTGACACAGGTAAAGCTGAGCTGACGTGGCTGAAGACCGTCTGCAGAAGGCTGCGGCTGCGAGGTTTTTGTCCCTGCACTTAGTGCAGGTGCAGGAAAACCTAAGGGAAGGCTGGGCGAGCCAGGGCAGGAGCGGCTCTGTATCCCAACGGAGAAGCAGGCAGTGAAACCTTCTGGGGGAGGCAGCAGAGCGGCGGGTTAGGTGCCTGTTCAGGCACTCTRAATCCCAAGGGGAGCTGAGAAGACACAGAGAGACTCTCTGTAAGTTGTGAGGTGTTAGAGGGGGCAGAGCTTTTCAGAAGCCCTTAAATGGATGTTCCTTTCATTTGTTTTGGTCCTTCTGAATAATGTGCTTTAGCTCACAGGAGCACTTGCACGTACACTTGGAGGTAGGARTAGTGAAAAGGCTCCTGTGTCTTTTCTGGGCCTGAGACAAAATACTAAGGTGATTTCCAAAGACACACTGGGCAGCTGGCTGGCAGCCCCTGAGGGAAATTGTGGTGGTTACTTCATGGTTATGAAGGCCTGAAGTTGCAGGTATCTTCCCACTGTCATCTCCACCTTGGCCCACGTCAAGTTTGTCAAAAAGCAACACCAGTTTATCCACCTTTTAGATGGAGTTTTGTCAGTTTAAAATTATATTTTTATGTGATATAATCTGAATTAGACTTTGGTATCACTGACCACTCATTGGCATCTTCGACTGACGGAAAGAGGAAACCAAACATTTCTTTAAGGAAGTCAAAGCAGGGAGCAGAGTAGCACAGCCTGGAAAAAGCCTGGATCTTACCCTGAATGGAGCAGGAGAAGGGGAGGAGCAGTTGAGGACAACTTTAAATCCYGTTTGCCTAATCAAAGCAGCAAGAGCCGACTGCTTCTAGCAGTGTTCCTGCCGTGGGAAGAGCTTTTGGAGGGAAGGGGGCTAAAGGGAGCCTGGCGAGTGGTTGATCACTACAGACGTGCTGTTATATCAATCTGTTCAAAGCAGAACTCGAATAGATTTTGTCCTAATAGTCATCTTTTGTGCCTGTCCAGCACAAGCCGTTTATAGTGGCCACCAGCTTATTAGCTAAGCACTGAAGTGCCTGGTTAACCTGCTGAGAAAACAAATAAAAYTGAGGAGCCTCAAAGGAGAAGAATGAAAGAGGAAAAGAAAAACAAAAAGCACGTTCCAATCATGGTTCTCTTTGACTGAAAATTAAAATGTCTATTTTTGTACCTGTTTTTTATACCCTTCATAGCAAAGGTAGGATTTTCTAAGGTGTATGMAGTTTCCCTTTAAAATGCATTTGAAACATGCCTAGGAGAGTTGGCAGGAGCTGTGAACCTTTAGGGCTTCTGTTGGCATTGCGATAATAACCCAGAGCAGAGACATCCTAGGGCTGCTTGGATCCTGAAGAAAGTCCACAGACATAAAAGGTGTTCAATGCAGTGGGGCTGGTGTTTCCACTTTCAGCGTTTACAAGCCACGTTGCCTTTTCCTTAGAGGGAAAGGAAGGCTCTGGTAGGAGGAGCTAGAAGCACTAGCTCTTCTGACAGAGCTGGGAGCCTGTGCCCAAGGGGGAAATTTCACAGCCCTTGGTCTGTTTGTGGTAAGACACTGGGGCATGGCCATATTCTGCTCATTTCAGCACCCCTGAGGGGGTGACTGGACTAGTCTGAGTGGAGTAGATGCAGGAACAGGGATGCTGGATTGCAAACCACAGGGAAAGGCTGTGCCGTTTTCCCGACGTGACCCTAAATCATGTTCCCGTCCATTCTAGGCCCTGCTGCAGCTGTGCCCTCCCTGGTGTCCTTTTCTGCTGGGCTCACACAGAAGCCTTTCTCCAGTGATGTCGGTGTGGTTCATTTTAACAAAGTGCTCGTGAACGACGGCGACTATTACAATCCCGACACAGGTAACAGCCCAAGAGCGGGCCCATCGAGAAGCCAGCTGGGCAACACCACAGCTGACTACTGATTGATGCTGTCRCAGGTCTTGCTGGTGTATCGGACAAGTAAAACACACAAGGCCCTCTRAACAGATTCACCTGAGTAAAAGCTTCCTGTGTATGGAGACAGACCTGCACTTTGCCCCTGCTGGTTGTCTACAGGTGCCCGGTGTTAGTCTGTGCTCACTCAGCCAGCAGAGCTGGTCGTACACCTCGCCCCACCTCGGGCCAGCAGGCCCAGCTTGCAGGTACAAGGTCCTGGTTCTTCCAGCCTGCTTCAGCGCAACGTGGCCAGCAAGGTGGCCTTGGGGAGGGAGGGAGCAGCAGGTATGTGTAGGTACCTCCCTCTGCTCAAGCCTTAGTAGGGTTTTAAACAACAGCAGCGTTTGATCTTCTGTGGGATCTATGCAAGGATGAAATTCTGTGCAACTGAAGGAGGTGAATAGGGCCTTAAGCTATGCACCTGTAGTGCGACCATGTCCGCCTGTGCCAATGCCTAGCTCTTCCCCAGCTTCCTACTTGTGACACAGACTTCTGCGTAAATGACCTCCCATCCTTATGCACCCTCAGGCACTGCTGGGCTTTCTTGGCCTGGCTGCTCTTGAAACCTTAGCGCTGTGCGGGGACTAGCAAAGATGTCTGCTACAATTAAGGCGCCTTTGGCATCAGTAGTGTCTCAGTCTTTGCAGTTTATACAGCCTGAAGTACTGGTGGTGCCATGTGGCTCAGAGCTCCCCTTTGCCCTCACAACTGCTGTCAGTGGTCAGTGGTGCAAGCTGACCTTGCTGCAGTATCAAGTACCTGTGTATGAAGCAAGGGGTTGGTTTATGTATATATATAATTTGATTTGTCATTGTTGTTTGAGCAGTGCTGTCTCTCCATTTTGAATGGGTCGGAAGAGCTCACTCCCTCTTTCTCTCCCATGCAGGCATTTTCACATCACCGTACGAAGGGCGCTACCTGATCACGGCCGTGCTGGCTCCCGAGAGGGACGAGTACGTTGAGGCCGTGCTGTCCGTCTCCAACGCAAGCGTCGCTCAGCTCCACACCGCAGGGTACAGAAGGGAACTGCTGGAGTATCACAAACCCTACTCAGGGAAACGGACATGTGGGGGCCCCGGGACGTTCCACCTCGTTCTTCACCTCAAGGCAGGAGATGAAGTAAACGTTGTTGTGACAGGAGGCAAACTGGCCTACACAGACTCTGATGAAATGTACTCCACATTTAGCGGAGTTCTCCTTTATCCTTCCATTTCTCATGTCTAGGCATGTCTTCAACAGGAGAGAAGGGTAAGATATTCAGAAGAAGTTAAGTGTAATAAAATCCAAAGCTTTAATATATTCAGTTTATATATTTGATTTCAGTGATGGGTTTATGGTCTGCACTTAGACCTTTTCCTTGTCCCGTTTCCAGAAGTAGCAACAAAAGACATGTTTTTGTAGTTAAATTAACACTTTCCCCAAGTCACTGTTCATCCCTACAGCAGAACAACTATCAGCTATCCCAGTCAATTCTTTTCTGGTGTGCTTTGCTATTCCCTAGCAAACTGACTTTTGCATCTTTTTCCTAGTGTATCCCTGCCGGTTTCCCAAGTGTACTGAAGTTTACATTCTTGCTGAAGTTTACATCATCAACTATTTTCATGTTTTCAATAAAGCAGGGACAAGAAAGTAAATGTATATCAGACATGGTTGATGACTTCTTAGTCCTTGTGTCATTTAGTACGTTGGGTCAGATACATTCACATAAGGAACTCACTCAAGACAGCTGCTACCCACGGCAGTGCAAGGCAAAATGATACTCCTCTACATTTTTCTTTTTCCCCTTAAGGGCCAAATGCCATGTTATGGGGCAAGATGGGGCCCATATGGGGCTCATTCCAGTCAACTGAAAGCAGCTGTGCAAGGAAAAAGCTTACCCTGACTCAGGTGTGCCCTGGACAGATGTGAGTGTAAGGTACAGTTGCTACTACTGAAAGATGTTGCATGGTTATTTTCTATTGATGATATGGTAGAAAGTCAGCTAAGTGTATTAACCTTGATATTCAGTCTTGGTGTTAAAGATTAAATGCAGTTCTAGGACAATGCAGTTCTGAAAAATCTGAACTGTCTGTGCTCAGCTAGAAAAGGCACCTGCAACTTGAATATATATTTTGTATTTTTTAAAAGTTTTTTTTAAAGAAAATCTAAAATTCTTGCTTTTGGAACTTTTACAGTATATGCATTAAAGGAAAGATCTGTTGCATCACAGTAGACAAACCAGAGGAAAGATTGATGATGTAGGAAAGCAGAATTTTTAGCCAATGTCAAATACACAGAACACCCGTCTGTGCCACATCATTTTTTACAGCCTCCTGTATCACTGCTTTTAAGTGAAGCTTGTTTAAACATTCAGGATCCACTTACATGGCAGAGCAACTTTTGTCTCAAACAGATGTCTTGAACAGATAAATAGTGTCCCACCAAATGTTTCTCATTCCACCACTGGAAAGGGGCTCGTAACAAAAACGACATTTGGGCTTTCCAGATCTACTAACATTTCTCTTTTGTGGCTGAGACTATCCCACTGTCGTCTATATATTCATGTATAAAACTGGTGGTTATAATCCATGCTGGTCTATCCATGCAGAGAGTTGTATTTATCTTAGCAGTTTGAAGTCTATTTTCCTTCTTAAAAATCCAGAACAGATGGTTTGTAGCCAGAACAAGCAATTCCTTTAGGTGAAGGCAGAACTCCCCGTGCTATAAGCAGCATTAAGCCGAAGCCTTTCCCATCTGAGGATGTCAAATAAATACTTATGCCTTTGTTGCATAGTTTGGAATTGATACTCCCTAATAACTTCGTTTCCAGGCAGTGAGATGGGGCCTTCCCACAACAAACTGTCACATCCTGAAAGCTGAGCTCCTTCTGGGAAAAGCAGGCAGGAAAAGCTTCCTCTGCACAGAGGAGCTCTGAGTCAGCCCCGTGGCAGCTCGCGCTGCGCTGGGGCAGGAGCACAGGATGTTCCCTTCCTTGGGAGGCGAGTTTCAGAGCACATGGTTCAGGAAGATCGCTTTGCACCCGATCTTCGGAAAACTCAGTATTAATGATCAGCAAAAGCGAGGACTGCGTGTATTTTGTAGCAGGGAAGCTGTCCTATAGGAGCTGCTGTCAGCCAGGAGCGTGAAGCCTACAGCAAACTGGCACCGCACGCTGTGTAAAAGGAGACTCCCCCTTTTCCCTTCCCTGCAGATTTGGCCTGGTCTGTGCTGCAGCTTGTGGGACTATCGTGCGTTTGCATGTAGATCCTCGTGTTCAGATCTCGTTTTCTTTCATCTTATGTTCAGCCCCAGGCCACTGCCTTTGTAGATCTCAAAATTAAGAGGACAGGGTAGACTGCCTTCTGCTTTTTTTTTGGAGGACGTCAGCTATACTAGCCGTATTTTTTAGCATTTATGTACAGAAGTCTGAGAGGCTCTTTGAGGATAATTTTTGCTCCTTTTCTTTTTCTTTATTTTTCATTGCTCAGACTCTGCAAGGGAGCTCTGCGCTCTAAGAAGTTGGCTCCAGGCTCTGTATGACTCAAGTGTTGTCACATTATTGTTGCCTGTTCTAAAAATGACTCATGGAAACAAACAAAGTGAGATGAGTGTTTAGGGAGACCTAGCTGGCAAAAATGAATCTTTTTTTCCCCCCTCCAAATAAGATATTTTAAGAATCAATGGTGAAAAATTTAGTGTTAGACTTAACAAAAGTTGGATTATCTGATTCTTACCTAACTACCTCTGCAGCCTTCTAAATCCAGCCCACAGCTTCACATGTCCCATTCTACTAATCAGACAGGGCCATTTCTGTTTCTAGAGAGTTTCTCCTTGTCCCCAGCATCTGCTGCAGATGACGTTGAGATTGTTTGAGCTCTCATAACACAACATAACTGGCATTTATTTATACACAGATATAAAGCATTTCCTAAACTATATCACAGCAAAACCTAATGGCATATTTAGAAGACACTTTCAAGCTTTTAGGGATAGTGTCCCACCCCCCCATCTGTGGCAGCACTGTGGCTAAATCTTGGACAAGGAAGCACAGTGCTAAACTCCTGCCTTTCCTGRGGGAAACTCGAACTGTTATTGCCATTTCTGTGGAAATTGTTGTAGTTGGGGTAAGTTCCTCCCAACGAAGCTTTTCACTGGAAGTTTCACCAAGCGTAGAAGGCTGCAACTCTGTAGCCTCCTGAATGCCCAAGGGAGGTAGGAGCTGAGTCCCAGTCTCTGCTTAAAGAGTGTTCAGATAAAAGGTTCATTAAAGCAGCCGCTGGAAGCAGACATGTGCACAAAGTCACTGGATATTTGTTTCATGCAAAACAGAACCGCTTCAGAGGAAGGAGTGAGAGCCCTGCTCTAGAGCACCCCGAACCCCCCTGGAAGGGCCTCTGTGTATCTTAAGTGAGAATCAGCAGCAGAACAAGGAAATAGGCACATTGAAGGGAACACTTTGGAGTTTATGAATTTGATGACTACATCCAAGAACATTGACCACGTCAGATATGAAGCATCTCTAAACCAAGAATGCCTTAAAAAAGCTCTGTAGGTGGACGCTCTAAAACAGCTACACTGCATGTTTCATAGACAGGCTTTGTAGGAAACAGACTGAGATTCAATTGCCCAGCTTCTTAACCAAGGTAGTTTTGCAATGCCCTTTATGAGGATTGCRAGATCCTTAGCCAAGCCAAATGTGTGAAATGGTATCAGTCGTTTCAGGTGCTGCTGTTTCAAGTCAAAACAGGAAGGAAGCCAAGCTGAACCAGCTGAAGCCGTGCAGATGTCTGTGTTGAAGAGGCTTTAGCAAGCACAAGTGATGGCCTCTTGGGCAGAGCAGAGCCGTCCATGGCAGCACAGTCCCCAAGACAGAATYATCTGCAAAGCAGGTAAACCAAAGACTCAGATGTCATTAGCYGCAGAGCTTGTGAAGGCAAGCCTGCATGCAGAGAGCCAGAGATGCTGCTCCACCTAAACCTGAATGAAGTGYCCTAGAGGAGGTAAGGGGAAAGGCAAAATCACACAGCAGAGAGACATAAAACACACAGTATCCCCAGGAAAGCGTGGAACAAAGCAGCAATGTAAGTTTTTACCGCAGAACATATGAACTACCTCATTATTCAAGTTACTATGTAGACTTAAGACATAGTGGAGACATTACCTAAAGCATTGAGGATTTCACGTGCTCTTCCGCCACATGTCCTCCCAATATCCTGCAGGGAACTTGTGGCAACTTTGTGCTTTTACTGAGAGGGGCTCTGACCAGCTTGGTGGAGCCATTGAAGAAGAGCACAAGTGGTCTAGGAGAYGCAGCAAGCTGTACGCACAGGAAGGCAGTTTGAAACAAAATGCACTTGTATGTAAATAAATATAACCACACYACCACTACTGCTTACAGAGGCTGAGAATACAACGAAAAGAGCTCCCCAGCAGCAACCAGGAGATCCAAATCTGTACTGAATGGTTTCCTCTAGATACTGTTATTGAGCATTTGAAAACAAGTTGTATCTATTGAAAAAACTAGGCCACCCGTCAGAGCACAGTTAGGGCTCAGCACACGTCACCAGCCTCCTCCCCATTGCGCACACGGGCACTGCACTGACACTTGATCGGCAGGTGGGTTCTGGCTGCTCTTTATTCCCAAATACTGGTGTGAAGGTCAACTCACCGAGTTATCCAGACCACCTGAGGCTACGCGCCGTCACCACAAGACAGACTGGCGCTCGAGCCAGCACCAAACCTCCTGCAACGTGCCCTGCAACCGTGTACAGGAGGCAGCAGAGGAAGAGCTCTGCCAGCAATTTTGTTGTTTGAGAGATTGCAAAGCACATCCTCTAACGGGTTAATCCATAAGCAGGCTGTGTCGTTTACCAATTTGGCTTTCTTGACTATGGTAGAACAGGAATGTTACTGTAACTTTTGAGCACAGACAAATGCATTTGAGAGTATGCTTTATGTGTGTGTATATATACATATTAAATATATATGCATACGCCTCCACAAACATACAGTAATATCCAGAAGTGTGAGAAAAACTTTCTGAAAACAAATATTAATAAAGCCTATTTGTTATAATGTCTTGATGTTCCTTTGCTTTCCAGTGAACCGAATAGCATGATAAACTGGTATTTATCATTTTCCTACCCTTAGAAACATTAGTGTCTGGCTTCTAATCAAGCTTGCATGTGCATTTTAAGTGCTTGTTTCTGGCCAAGCACTGTTACATAGGTTCTGTGATACACAGGATAGAAATACTGCCAATACACAGGGTAGAAAGAAYCCCAGCACCATTTTTCACAGTTTCAGTTGCTCTTTCATTACCCTGGACTGTTCTGTCTGACTCTGGCTGTTGCCTGTTCACTCAAACACTCATAGAAGAATATCCTCACAGCTGAAGCTAGGATCAAAATTGCGCAAGTGAGCAGGGAGGGAGGACAGAGAAAGAAAAGGTGGAGTAGGAATGGAGGAGAGGAGAAGATGCCAAAGAAGCCATGAAGAGCACAGGCTCCCAGGGCTGGGTGAGTGGGATCCCCAGGTCACAGTGCACAGCACTGACCTTGACAAGTGGGAGATGCTGTCCATCGCGCACAGTCATTTTTGCACCTGACTCATCAGCACAGTGACAACGTGGCCCCACTTCCTGTGAGCAGGATGACGGCCCCCAGCTCATTTCAGAGCTCAGCACCCCCTATTTCCTCCTATTTGCTCTTCAAAGCAGAAGCCAGCAGCGCAAGGTGAAAGCTCAGGCAAATCCGTCTCTCTGGCGCATTTCCTCGCAAGAAAGGCCTCCTGCAGCACTCGTGGAGCGGCGCAGCGCTGCCTGCGCTTACGTCAGCGCACAGCTGGGCTCAGCTCGGCGCCCTCCTCGTGGAMGCCGCTAAGCCCTTGCTCTCGTGGAGCTCAGCCTCTGGCTCTCACCCAGTGGAGCTGCCCCAGCTGTTTGGCAGGAAGGTCCTCGTGTCCCACCCCAGTGTCCGTGTGTCCGTGTGCATGCAGGGGGGACAGTTTAGAGCAGGCCCGGGCCACCTTCAGCCCTTAGTAAGGCTGCAACGAGGGTTATTCTCCAGGGCTTTGCCCTGCTCTGTCCCTACAGTCACCGCCTTGGAGGTCCCTCATCTGAGATGGGAACAGCACTGTGTTTAGGGGGGGAAATTTAACTATGATAAGGGCGGAGTGGCAGCAGACAGTGCTCTGCCTGCAAAACGTGCCACATGAAAGCTCTGGAAAAGCGTCTCATGAACGTGGCAGCCCTGGCCACGTGGATGAGAGCCGCACGTCCTCMCTGGAGAGCCGCGCAGCAGCTCTGCGCCCTCCTGTGCAGCACGGCATGGGGGAGGCCCGCGCAGCTAACCCCAGCCCTGCGCCCTCCTGCCGTGCAGTGCAGCATGGGGGAGGCCTGCGCAGCTAACCCAACCCAGCCCAGCCCAGACAGCCCTCCCGGGCGGCCATGGCTTCGCCCAGCACCTGCCCAAAGCCAAGCCCTGCCCTGCGGCAGGCGGGGTGCTCCCCGACCCAGCTGTGCTGCATGCACAAGGAGGGTGGCAGGACACCCATAAACGGTGCCCTACGGGCAAGGCAGTTTCTCCTTCCACCAGAAGAAGTGCCAGTTCTGGGAAGCGGTGGCCCCAGCTCACTGGAACAGGGGTTATGGGGGCAAAGACGGAAGGACAGACCGCATCTCTAACACCACAAGGGACACCTGTGCTGACGTGCTGAGTGAAGGA